>JAJMFQ010000034.1:0-103189 GCA_030574775.1 Yamadazyma atmosphaerica | reverse complement strand
CCAGGCTCCGTCATTCAAGTTTGCCCCAGGCGATATTGGAATACTATCAGAACGACATTTAAAAAAGAGTACTACGACATCCTAATGACAAAGGTGCGCTATTCATCCTGAAAACACTGTATCCATCACCAGACCAATACTCCCATCACCTGTTAGCATCCGGCCTTCCGTTCTGCCTTTAACCACACCATCTGCAGCCTCGCGAAAAATATCCCTGATCGGGTTAATTAATTGAAGGATCAACTTGACAACCCCCACAACCCTTTACAACAGGACAAACAGTGTGCATCGACAGTGGCTGATAAGACAAAGATACTTTATACAATAACGCACTATGTAAAGGCACGCGATCTGGAGCACCGATGATTCCTTGGAATTACTACAATTCATGTGTCACCCCACTTGCTATGGTTAGAGGCATTTGATGATTCCCTGATTACAGCAGATATTTTCTATTTAGTTGTTGGGGACGGCGGGGGTCCTGGTTGTCTGCAGGTTTTTGCAGCATGGTTAGAATATGACGACATGTCTTGTTATTTTCAAGGCGAGTAGGTTGAATGTGGTGGGGAAGGTATTGTTTGAGTATTGAATATGTGTGGATTTTAGTAGGTGATGTGTTTGGAGATGGTGTGTGATGTGGTGGTGTTTCGGATGGTGCGGTGGTGATGTTGTGGTGGATCTATGCCGTGCGATGTGGTGGTATGATGTGTGAAAATCTTTCGGCGGCATCACGACTTGTACAGGACTGATAAAATGTCTGGTTCTATACAGGACACTAATTTGCTGCTAAAGTTTAATTAGATGTGCATTGTTGTGATTTGCATGTTATGATTGTTATGATTGTAGTGATGTATAAGCTGTGATGATTGGTATGATGTGATTGTTGTCATTCGTAGTGATACATGCTGTGATCATCAAACTACTTATACAAGAAATTATTTATTAAACTATATCTACGCATTCTTGGAAGAATCTTCCTTCAATGTCACGATTCTATTCATTATCAACTTATCAGCATCGCTTTCTTTATCCAAACAAAAGTACCCTAATCTTAATGCCTGGAATCTCACGGTCTCCTTACCACCGGTCTCCTTGATATTGAATTTACTATTAGCATTAGGGATATTCATAGGAGATTTGGCCTTAACATCATTGAATGATTTTTCAATGAGCGCATTCTTAACGATAATCTCACTATCATCATTAATGTCGGCCAAGAACCCTTCAGGGTGTGCAGAAGGGTTTTCACTCTTGAATAATGGATTATAAATTCTAATTTGTTCAATTGGGAGCACTTCATCCTTAGGCAACCATTGGATAAAAGTCTTGGGTTTGGTTCTTTTACCAGTGGCATTGTCGTAGTTACAATGAATTTTTATGATCTTACCATTATCATCCTTGACAACTTTGTTGACACTTACATTGAAAGGAACTCTCATTAATCCAACTGCTTGACCTGGTGCCAATCTGAAATAATCTTTCGAGACTTCATCTCTGTAATCATCCCGTTCAATATAGAAGTGCTTACCAAAGGTCAAGGTTCTATTAGCAGTGGGACCATATTGGTATGGCACTTCAATGGATTCTTTAAAGTCTTCCGCGACATTGTCCAATTCTACTAATACAGGATCCAAAACCATCATTAATCTTGGGGTAGTGGCATCCAAGTAATTTCTAATAGCACTTTCAAATCTAACAATCTGGATGTTGGTAGTAGAAGTAGTAACTCCTAATGTGTTGATGAACGACAATATACTTCCTGGGGGAATACCTCTTCTTCTAATAGCTTCTAGAGTGTATAATCTTGGATCATCCCAATCTCTCACGTATTTTTCATTAACCAATTTGGCAATCTTACGCTTACTCAACACGGTTCCAGTCAAATTCAATCTACCATACTCTCTTTGGGCTGGTCTGTACACTTTCAATTCATCACAAAGCCATTCATAACTTTCACGACTCAATCTGAATTCAGTAGTACATAAAGAATGACTGATGTTCTCAAAAGAATCAACTAAACAGTGGGTGAAATCATAGGTAGGATATATTTTCCATTTATCACCAGTTCTATGATGAGCCTTGTTCAATACTCTATAAGCCACCAAGTCCCACATTTGAGGATTGGTCAGTTCCAAATCCTGTTTCATTCTTAAGAATGCCTTTCCCACTTCATATTTCCCGTCTCTCATGTTTCTGAATTCCTGTAAATTTTCCTCCACGGTTCTATCTCTCCATTTAGAGGCAAACCGTTCTCCTCCAGGAGTACCATCTTCTTTCATACCTCTTTGTAATTTGACTTCTTCAGGGGTACTGTGGTCTACATACGCTTTACCATCTTTGATTAATTGTTCGGCCAAGCTGTATAATTGGTCGAAATAATCAGAGGAGTAAGTGATCTTCCATGGCTTATAACCTAACCAGGCGACGGTCTCTTCGATTTTAGTGAAGTATTTCTCTTCCTCAGCTTCAGGATTAGTATCATCAAATCTTAAGTAACACTTACCACCATGATAACTAGCATATCCGAAGTTCACCATGATAGCCTTAGAGTGGCCAATATGTAAATATCCATTTGGTTCAGGAGGAAATCTTGTGAATACTTTACCATTAGTAGCTCTCAAATGCTCCTTCATCAATTCAGGATACTTTTGAGGGTTTTCTCCTGGTTTATGTAAATCACCTAAAAATCCTTCAGTGAACATAGTTCTTTCTTCTTCGACCTTCGATTGGTCTGGATTGGTCACAACAGCGGTCTTTTTAGCCTTCTTCTCCTTTTTGACAACGTCTCTTTCGTCTTTAGGACCAAGGACGTTCAAGAAATAATCATCAATTATAGGTTTGAACAAATTAGGTTTGGCCCATTTCAACTCCGGAAGCTTTCTGACCCCTCCTAATGTTTTGGGCAACAAAGAATATCTTTGGTTGACAATGTCGTCTTTTATAGAAGTCAAATAATTGGTGATGATTTCTTTGACTGAGTCATCGCTCACTTCAACTCCCACTCCAGACGCTTCTTCCATCCCTTCATTAGTGGCATTATCGCCTGACTCCTTGACATACTTGACTGCTTCCAGGATTTGTAAACTCAGAGCCACTCTACCGTCCAAGATGGCTTTAATGATCAAAGACACTTTAGGAATATCTTGACCCTTCAATTCAATAGCTAACGCATGTAAGTTTCCAATCTTCTTCTCATCATCCACACTACCAACTCCTGAAGTATCGATGATTTCCGCTAACGATTTGCTGACTTTCTTGTTGCTTTTCACTTCACTAATCCGCTTGTCATTTAATCCAAATCCTTTGAACTTGGAAACCAATTCGTCTTCACTCATATTGTGATAATGTTCAATTAAATAGCTAGCGCTCATAAAATTTTTTTTCCTCGCGGCGCGCTTGTACGATATGGTGCTAAGATATCAAAATGTCGTAGGAATCTTAGTAATCTTCAACAAGTCTTCATATCTAGAATGGCTGTTACTAGAAGGGAGATTCTTAGAGTAACAAGAGGAACTGCTTCAACAGCAGGACAAACCCTCGCTACATCAGTCGATGGGAGCCCTAAAAAAGTCACCAAACCGCGTAAGGTACCAGCAGTAATTGCTGCTAATAATTCAAGTCCTAAGTCTAAAGCTACCAGTTCCAAAGGTAGTCCAAGGAAAAAGACATTATATGAAGATTCAGTGGCACATTTAGAGCTTTTGCCCGCGGGTCAGTTACCACTGGCGTTTGTGGGATATCATAAACCTCAGTTTATTGAAGGAGTCAAACACATCTTATCGGTGGATCCAACGCTTTATAAGCCTATCGTGGCCCAAAACTTTGAGCGATTCAAAAAAGACGAGGATAGCAGTATTAAAGATGTTGAAGTCCAAGATGCTGATCAGGTGATCCGACAGTATTGGTTGAGTTTGATTTCAAGCGTGTTATCTCAGCAGATAAGTGGAAAAGCTGCTGCTGCTATCTATGAACGGTTTGAAAAATTGTTCGAGAAGGAGCCAAATCCTAAAGAGCTCTTGACAAAACTGACGGAGGAATTGAGAGCCATCGGATTATCAGGGCAGAAGGTTAAATATGTGACGCATATTTGTGAAGTGTTTAGTGACCCTAATGAAAACTTGACCAAAGTTGAGTTTTATAAAGATAACGAATTGCCGGTGATTGTGGAAGAATTGATCAAGTTGAAGGGAATTGGTGAATGGTCAGCCAAAATGTTTGCATTGTTCACGTTAAAAGAATGGGATGTGTTTGCTCATGATGATTTGGGAATAGCTAGAGGAGCTGCTTATTATTTGAATAGACGGCCCGAGGTCCTTAAAGAAGTTAAACAGCAAGTTCATAAAGATGAGATTATGAAGGCGTTGTTGAAAAAGAAGGGTAAATTCGACAACTCCAAAGGGAAAAGAGACTGGGTGCCTTATCACGATCAATATTTGATTCAATTGTCTAAGAGGTTTGCGCCTTATAGATCTATTCTAATGATAATCTTCTATCGATTATCAGCTACTACAATTGATGTTTTAGAAGAAGCCGGACAATAGATTCCCCAAAAGTTTTTGTATATATTTTATAGCAAATAAAAGGATATGACTAGTATTAACAACATGGACGATTTGAAGCTCCTGGTTCCTGAATTCTCTCCATCGATATCTATTTTTCGTTCTTCTCTTTCTTTATCTTTGATTCGGTTCAATTGGTCCTCGATTTCATCAAGTCCGTAGTCCAACCCATCATCCAGATTCGTAAGGAACTTTAAGTCCTTGTCTTTGAATCCTTCAAATTTTTTCAAATAGCTTACGAAATCAGGCATATCAAGCTTCGGCACAAAGTCTATGGTGTTTAGAGAAGGTAAGTTGTTCTTGGAGTAGGGGATTGCCGTGTGGCCGTACTGCTTGAAATTGTAATCAGGAAAGTCTGTTTCTTCTTTAGTCTCTTGAACAACCTTATTAGTAAAGAATTTCAAATCGTATGGGTGATTAAGGGCATTATCATAGTTTTTTATTGACGTCCTTAAAGAGGGATTACCTTCTTTTGCTGCAGACTGAGCTTGAAATTCATGAGCTTTGAACTTGAAAAAATCGCTAATAAAAGATCTAGAAGACTTGATTTCAAAGTCAGCTACTACTGGAGCCAGAGATTCTGGTACTGAAGAGGATGTGCTAGTTGCAAAACTAACAATTTTGTCAGATGCTTGAACTTCCTTCTCCGGGACTTTTTGTGCTTTAATCTGGTCAACAATCAAATCGTAGTTACTTCCGAGCTTGTTGTATTTCATTACCTTATCATTTATTGACTGCAAATGCAGCTGCTGGTGATGAGTAGGCTCCTCATTCTGGGGTGTTTGCAGAAGTTTGAATTTACTGGTTACTTGTTGGGTGATAGGAACAGCTGCTAATACAAGCGAAAGGTGGATATATAGAAAAATGTTCATAGCAAATAGTTAGCTAAAATATGTTTGTGTCGAAGAACAGTTTTTGCAGTAATTGACATTCGCGAGGATTGCAAAAATGGCAGATGAGATAATGGAGACAAAGTATGGAGGAAGAGCATGGAGCTTAGGAATATCCGCTAAGATAAAGACATGGAAAGCTTAGGCAGTGGAAAAATCAAGCACTGGCCGATACTCCAATCAAAGTTCCCCGGCAGTTATCAATCAAAAGTAAACAATAAACCTTCGGCAGTAGATAAGAAGGTTTCGGCCTCATTAGATGTTTCAGAGGTTTATTTGCATGTTATCCCAAAGCCAATCTGCAAACACTTATTGTGCCCCTGAAAAAAGAGCCCGTCAGTGCATCGAGAATTTTAACTGCAAGGGGTAAAATGCAAAAGGTTAATTCGAAACTGCAATCTAGCTCGAGGATGCACGGAACACCAGCGCTCAATAGCCCGCTTGACGCCGCCTAAATAGGTGACGGGTGCCCCTAATCGAGGCGAGTCGACCCTCAATCGAGTTAAAAATAATCTTCAGGTCTTTTTACAGGTTAGCAAGCAAACCTACCAACACCAATCGATTGTTGATTTTTGAAACCGAATATTTTTCAGACTGCTGTTATCCACTTCATCCGGTTATCGACTCTACTACTTACTGGTTCTGTCTTTTCTACCACCGTTCAGTGTACTTATCTCGCATAGATCAGTTGTTGCTCTTTGTCTTTGTTCATTACACGGTAAATGGTTACACAGTGAGACCGACAGAAAAAAAAAAGTCTGAATTATACAAGAACCATCCATTCGTTTACCAGGTTTCTGTCGTATAACTCGATTAATTATCAAGATAGGAGTCTAGAAGTGTGACCCAGCAACACTAGATCTGTTCTGGATTCTCCCCATATTAATATTAAGACGTGATTCTCGTTATTATCCGAACTGAACCATAGACTGTGTTGATTCCCTCGTGTTATCCTATATCTTCGGTAGAGCACTTTTGTTGCTAAGTACATTTACCTTCTAACAAGTTTAGTGCTACAGTCGAATAGGTTTGTGGTGGTGATATATATTCCCGTGAATCCTTTTCAAATTATTTTACTTTGTTCTGGGATTACTTGCCTGTTTATTTCCCATCAGCGCTTAATTTGCCAATAGCGTAATAGACTTTTTCCTTTTCCTTTTTGTTGTCATTACTTCAGTTCCCCTGCTTGTTACTTTAAATGATTGATCATAAGTTTTCCGGATCAAGAAGAAACTCCTTGACTTCGATATCTACTAGTAACTCGAATATTTCCAGTTCCACCGCTGCATCAGCTAATATATCTAATAATAACTCCCCTAACTCCGTGAGGACTTTATCTACCGATCAACTAATGTCTTTGGATGGGAAGTTTGTTAGGAAGAACCCTAAGAGATCCAATAGTGAAGTCAACTTTCATAAAGCCCAAGGCACCTATTACTTTCCTAATGGTGAAGTATTCAGACCTCGAGTATCTCCGGCCCGGAGAAATAAACCTGGGAAAATAAGACCCCCTACCCATGGTCCTAATCAACAGTATCCTCAGCAATATCCCCAGCAATATCCTCAACAATATCCTCAGGCACAGGGCCAAGGGTATGGAAGCCACAATGCTTATTCACCTTCTCCTAATCCATCACCGATGATGTCGTCAAATCCATCTATGCCCTATCAAAACGGAAATGTTGCCAATGCCGAGATCCCAAGAACTGCTTCTATGGATTCCATGTCATCTATGTCCATGAGGTCTCTGATTCCCAGATCTTATTCTGCTAGTAACGTTCGAAACAAATCCAATTTGGCTCAATCGCTAAGGTCCAATAGAGTTGATACGCCCACCAATATCACGTTATTCCAACAACATTTGAACCAGCAACATCAGCAACATCGTCCGGGCCAATTACCTCAACAATACTCTCAACAGTTTCAGCAGTTTCAACAGTTGCAACAATCCCGTCCGGCTCATAGAGGTAATCCTACTCCACAGACTTCACCTCCACCAATATCTGCTCTTCAGCAGCCTCATCCTCCATCGAATCAAGTTCTCCCCACGGGCCAACCTCTCCCACCAGCTATGCCAAACGGCCAGGCCATGCCCCAATCCCAACAGTCAATGAACAACGCTGGTCAACGATCGGGGCCTACTCCTCAGCAACAGTTTGCCTCGTACCAATCGTACCAGTTCTATCAGCAGCAAATGAATTCTAATAACTCGTCTTCCTCGAGTTTGAAAAACCTTCAGGCTAATAACATTGTTAAGAATATGGTTAATTTCAGTAATAACTCCGATAATTCCATAGAAGTGACTCCCAAATCAGATTCCAATCTTTCAAGCATATCCAATTATACTTTAAACAGATCTACTTCCAATACTCCCCAGACTTCGGTTACAACTTCGGTGGATGAGGATAAACTAGACGTTTATTATAATAACCATTCCAATTCGAACTCTAGACCTAACTCGTCTTCAGGGTCTGGTGATGAAAACTTGGAGATATTAAAGGAAATCGAAGAATCTAATGAAAGTAAACCTGATCAGTCCATGCTTCCTAACGATGAAAACTTGAAGACTCCAGAGACTAATGTTGAAGAACGGTTTTCCACTCCTATGAGCTCCAATCGAACTCCTGATATTGTGGAGAACTTTGCTACTCCCATGACGTCTCCTGTGCAAGGGTTCAAGGATGATTTGGGGATTAAGCTGAATAAACCTAATGAGGATGAAATTAGTTCTATTTCCGAATACAGTTCGACTCATTCGTCTCAATCTGTGAACAGCCAATCATATGATGCCAAAGAACAGACTGATAATGATGATAATGAAGAGTTTCTCGTACAACCTCCTTATTCGCTTGCACAGTCCAACTCATCTTCGGTTTATTCAGAAGCTGGGAATGCCAGCAAAGATAGTTTCTATTCTGACAATAAGGATGAAACCATAAGCATTAATGACAAGGATGTTTCTAATGATAACTTGAATGAATCGATTGATAACCCAGAAACAATTGATGATCGGACTCCTACCAGGGAATTAGATATTCCTTCTCATGAGTTGGAATCACCTCCTACCCCTACGCCAAGTCCTTCTAGAAAAGCTTCAAAACCATTACCACCTAGCCCTCGTACACCAGAACGCTTTGGAAGCAGCAGATTGTATGATAAAGCCGATAATAACACTAAGATAACTCTGAATCTTTACCAGGATTCATTGAATGAGTCTATCACTGAATCTTCATCATTTCCCTCGCCTGGCAGCGATTCAAGTAATTCTCGTGAAGATGTGGATGATTTATTGGATGATTATAATAATGAAAGTCCCCTTTCCAAATCGGATGGCAACTATCCTAGACGTGATCAAGTGCTAGAAGTGCCTACTAAGAGTTTTATTCCCGAAAACGACTTTGCTACTGAACACACCAAAGAGCTGCAAATATCATCGATAAGTTCAAAGGAGTTGGCTGTAGAGAATGAGGCTTCATCGCCAGTTTCACGCAGCTCTACATCTTTGAACAAGAATAGTTCTACATCTTTCGATAAGAACACTTCTGCTACCGAAGAAGCGTTTGAGAGTGAACCTGAAATTGCAGAAAGGGACCGGGAATCCATGCCTTCTCCATCTTTAAGTAATGATGATGCTTTTGACTCCAAGTCTATTGATTTAAAGAGCGATATTTCTACGGTGATTGCTGGAACTCCTGATGCTTTCGCTGATTCTACTCCAGTGGATTCTGGAAACCAATTGACTGATGATGCTGTAGAAAAGTATGGAAAAGAGTCGTCATCACTGACTCCAAACACCAAAACGTCCCGCGATACCAAGTTTTCTGAAGATACCATCAAAGAAAAGCCAGTCCCAGCCCCACCGTTAGAAACCGAGGATATGCCTATGCTTTCAACAAGTGAAGAGGTCAAGGAAACACCCGAACCTGAAACACCTGTCCCAGAGACTCCTGTCGACTTCGTTGATGGAACGCCTGCTTCGAAACCCAAGTCCATGTTGGATGTGGTTGATGTCAAACCTAAGTCAATGTTGGATGTGGTTGATGTTAAGCCTAAATCAATGTTGGACGTTGGTGACACAACTAAAGAGCCCGTGGAAAAGGCTCCTGAAGGTCCAGCCAGGTCTCTGGGAGCTGCTGAGCCACTCGATATTCCCTTGGACCTCACATATGATTCCCCAGACAAACAAGAACCAAGAACTCCAACTAAACCTAAGAAGAAGGCTCCTTCTGGTAGTCCTTTGGTAGAAAGAGTTAGTAAACCCACTGAAGATAACAATGTTTTCATTGCCAATAAAGATGACGCCAATGGAGGATTCAATGGGTTCAAGAAAGCTTTGGATAAGTCATTACCTTCGACCCCTACATCCAAGAGCCTTAAAAGTACTAAGTCCTCCACCTCATTGAGTGGCAATGGCAGAAAAGGGATCTGGAAGAAGATGTTCAAGAAAGGTTCAGATTCAGCAACAACAGGGAGTGACAGCAGTCCTCGGACTTCATTAACTTATTCCAGAGATTCGAGTGATGTGAAGTCAGTTAGCTCCAACAAAAGTGGAAATTCTTCTTCTGTGGCCGGCTCTAGTGTGACCGCCACATCTGCTTCTAAGTTTAAGAAATTGACATCGTCGAAAAAGAGCTTTTCATTCAAAGACTTGAAGCTTTCATCATTTAAAAATAATGACGATACTCCACCTCCATTACCTAAGCTTGAAATAGGACCACAAGATTCTGCACCAATGGAGCCGGAAATCGAAACGAATCTTGTTCCAGAGGAATTGACCTTGACCAAGTTGCCTAGCCTTGAGCCTGAAGAAAACATGTTTGACGACATGTTGATGACGTTTGACGAGAAATTGGATAATGTGGGAAGAAAATCAATTATTATGCATAAACCTATTAATATCACCGAACCTTTCTTGAAGGATGATGAATTAACCAGAGATCAAATCGAGGACCAACAAATCAAAGATAAGCATTTGAATACGCATTCTCGGACTAATAGTGACGAATATATTGACGAGAACTTATTATTCTTGAAAGACGAATTGATCTGGCCCATTGATCAAGTCAATGATGGAAGGTCTGTCAAGTCAAGTAAATCAACCAAATCTAATGACGAGAGACCTTTGAAGCCATTCAATGGGAACCCTGGAGACAGGGACCCATTGCCGGGGGCTGGAGGCGACGAAGATATATTCTACATCGATAATGAACAATTGACCAACTTGTTCAATAACATTAGCGACAGCCAAAAACGGAAACTTCCAATGCATTTAAAATACATCAAACAGTTCAAAGACTATAATATCTTACAGATCAACATCAAAAAGTTTGAAAATTTGACCAACTCGGAAGTGGAAATCAAAGATTCGAAGATCACTTCTATCTTGAAGAAAAAATCCAGTTACGGTCCTAAGGAGTACAATCCTGATTTAAGAGCAAGAGCTAGATCAAGAAACTATCATCAAAATAACAAGGACTCCGATAAGGTCAAGACGAATAAAGTTGCATTTTCCAATAAAATATCCATCAACGAAACCTTTGCTCCAGACATTTATTCGCGGTACAATAAGTCGGTGACACAATATAACTTGACGGAGCCGATCGAAATCACCAGAATTAAAAACGAATTGAACGATTATAAATGTAATGAGATGTTGGTTCATGAGCAATCTCAAAACAACACTCATTTCTTCTACTAACTCATGAATTATTGACTATGTCTCGCATCTGGATATGCCCTAGTGTACATATGTTTTATCCTATATATAGATATATATATTAATGGCATGCCCCCTTTTTCTAGGACCCTCTGTAGGTGGTATAACTATGGTTGGACAACAATAATGGGATATGATAATGGTTGTCTGGTGGATTGTCTATGGTGAAGATGATCTCAACAAATGGGAAGAAAGTTCTGGTTTGATCATTTAAATCATGGAAATATTTGCCTGTTAAAAACTTGATTTTATAGACTCCAGGCTTTAATGTGTTCCAGCTATTGTTTTCCACTCCGATGTCGGCACCTGATTTCAACTCAGGGTTGATTACCCAATTCTTCACTCGGCCATCTTGATTCGTCTTGCTCATGGCGAATGGTTCATTACTGGTGATTTCAAAGCTTTCTTCTTTGGATTTGTCGGCAATTGGAGGACCCAAGTAAAAGATGCAACAGGTGACACCTTCTGCAGGTTTTCCTCTGTTTGTGTCTAGAATATGACAGGTAATTGGGTCTACTGACATGCTTGGATAGGTTGATTTCTGAAGATGCGGATAGTGCTCCTTATATAGTCGTTCGGCGGTCCCCGCGCTGATAAGCCCGATGAGATTGAACCGAATCAAAGTAAATGGATTTCATTGATGGATGCAAATGTACGGCTACAATTTAGACAATGTGATGTGAATATCCATTAATAAGAATCCACGTATACTAATACAACAAGAAATAAATTACACAGGTAGGTATCGCCATTCGTGTCTGGTCCTAGAATAACCCCATTTCTTCCCTTCTCGTTCTACAAGAAAGGCAATTATACAATTAACAATTTTGATATTGACTCCATGGCCAATTTTTTCAGGAAAAGCGTGCTTGTAGAGTCTAAGATAGTTGGGAACATCAAATACTTTTTTCCCTTGACATTTTCGAACTGACTCGAGACATGTCTCAATATGGTCTACTAGACTCTTGAGATTTGTAGGTTTGACAATTTGATTTCGAGTAGTTTTGATAAGTTTGTATTCCTTTTGTAGTCGGTGTCGAACCGAGTGAAAAATTTCATGCTTTTTGGCCACAAAATCTTTATCGTCTCCTTGTCCATGGAAAGAGAGCCGCTGGACAGTTAAGTGATTCAAAATAGTCCCAAGGTCATTATTCTTGTATAAATCCACAAGTTTTGTACTCCTGCAGTTTTGTAGCAAAAGGTGCTGAATGAATCTGAGGAGGAAAGTGGTTTCAGTGACCACAGGCACGAGTGGCAGCTCTGAAGGTACTCGAGATTCTTGAGATGAATTGGAAATGTGCTGACTATTAGGTCTTGCACCTTCTGACGATACCGGTTTTTCAGATTGTAAACTATCTTCTTGCAGATAAGCAGAATAATATTGTTCAGACTGCAGCAGTGAAGGGCTTCTCTGACTCCCTAGTATATCATTTCTAGAATCTCTCTTGTAAGGAGGATCCAGTAACATAGCTTTTTCTGTTGAAGGAGGGGCCGAATAAACCCAGGGTTCATCAAGAGCTCTCTTTTTAAAGTTTATACAAGAAGTCCAATGTCGTAGTTCTAAATCCAACGACCCTGTGGATGCAATACACATAAAACTATCAACATTGATCTCAATCTTCTTATGAAACTCATTCAAAGTGCCTGCCACTTCAACAAGCCTACCAAAGCCCTCTTCAACTGTCAAGCCCCCAGAAATATACATCAGTAACGACACACTAACTTGAATAATCAGATTTTTACCAGAACAATCATCTAGATTCACAAACATGAACTCTCCATTATGTCGACCACTAATCAAGGTGCTACCAACTACTTTCCCCACGACTTTTACCCGTCGTATCGGGTGGTTTCCAAGAAGACGACATTCCTGACGACCATTGACCACTCCTCGAGCTCCATAAACCTCAGTCAAAGACATCAGCTTGAAGATATCATTGATAAGAATCGGTACCGTAGTATGATAATTGGGATTCATGTGAAACAACTCGGGCACATAAAAATCCACCCCCGATATTCGGCGGAAAATGTGATCCTCTCCCGGCCCGAAGTCCACCGCTTGCATCTACACTTGCCAAATGGATCGTCTGTTGCAGTAAAACCGTTATCACCAACCGTGATTTCTACCAAACCGTGTAACAAAAAGCGCGCTGATAAAGGTGATGAGCTGAAGTGAAAAATTGCAATCTTACAAGATAATGGCTCTTTTTGAAGTTGAAGGATGGGACATCAAGTCCAAGGAAATTGCATTTTCAGGTGAAGATGAGATCAAGCAACAAAAGAAGAAAGAAATGAAAGAGAGACGTAAAGAAAAAAAGCGTGAAATGAAGCAGAAAAGACAACATCAAAAAGATCAAGCTCAGAGCGATGAGATAGATGAAGCAGCAGAAAATGGGGACAATAAAAAGCACCAAGCGGAAGATTCAGACACCAAAGAGACCAAACCCAAGAAAAGAAGGATCGAAACTGAAGAGGTGACTCCATTAAAAGACGAGCAGCCAGTGATGCCAATGGCTAAATTGACTCCGTTGCAACAGAAAATGATGGCTAAATTATCCGGATCAAGATTCAGATGGATCAATGAGCAGTTATATACTATAGATTCAGAGGCTGCTTTGAAATTGATACGGGAACAACCTGGTTTATTTGACGAATACCATCAAGGATTTAGATCGCAGGTTCAGTCTTGGCCCCAAAATCCCGTGGATGTGTTTGTTGACCAGATTAAACAGAGATGTCGTAAACCTGTGAATGCCCCAGGTGGTTTACCTGGATTATATCCTAATAAAGAGGTGGTAGTAGCCGATATGGGTTGTGGGGAGGCTCAGTTGTCACTAGACGTACAGAAGTTCTTACAACAAGGAGGAAAGAAATCTAATAAAGATAAAGGAAAAAAACGAACTCCAAATATTATTGTTCACAGTTTTGATTTGAAGAAGGTGAATGAAAGAATAACAGTGGCCGACATTAAGAATGTTCCGTTACCTGATAAGTCTTGTACGGTGGTGATTTTTTGTTTAGCCTTAATGGGAACTAACTTTTTAGATTTCATTAATGAAGCTCATAGGATATTGGCTCCTCGTGGTGAACTCTGGATTGCTGAAATCAAATCCAGGTTTACTGAGAATGATAAGAAACAACAACAAGTAGAAATCGGAGAAGAATTTATAGAAGCAGTCAAGATGAATGGGTTCTTCCATAAGAATACCGACAATACTAACAAAATGTTCACCCGGTTTGAATTTTTCAAAGCATCCAAAGACATTATGGAAGAAAGAAAACAGAAACTCCAAAGAAAGAAGAGATTCGTTGAACAAGAAACCGAAGAAGAACAATTCAAACAAAAGAGACAGGACAAACCGGAAGGAGAATGGTTGTTGAAACCTTGCATATATAAGAGAAGATAAACTGGTAATTCTATGTATATTATAAATAAATCTAATCAATTAAAGGTTGGTATTTCTCTACCACTGCTTCCACTTCTTTAAGCAACTGCTGTTTTCTCTCGTCCTCACACCAAGACCCTTTGATTCCGTTAACCGCAATGGATTTCCATTCATTCAACGAAAAGCCAAAATGCTTATGAACTTGAATATAGTTCTCCAAAATGTATCCCCCAAAGTAAGCTGGATCGTCTGAGTTGATGGAAAATGGAATTCCCCTGTCAAGGAACTTTTTGATTGGTAAATGACCAATATTTTCCACCACTTGCAATTTGAGATTTGACATAGGGCAAAGAGATAACATAATTTGTTCTTCGGCTAATCTAGTCATTAATTCGTCATCATGTTGAGAATTGATTCCATGGTCTATTCTGGTCACATTTAAATGGTTCAATGAGTTGGAAACATAACTATGGTCTCCTTCTTCCCCAGCATGTGCGGTGTAACCAACATGAGGAAAGTGGGTTCTAAGTTCATCATAACAGTCAATAAAGTTTTGAGGAACATTAGGAACTTCAGCAGAGTCTAAACCCAACCCATGAATTAAACCTTTTTCATAATAAGGTTTAGCTAACTGAATAGTGTCTAATCCTGATTGGGAAGGAAGGTGTCTTAATAAGCACATAATCAATTTATTGGTGGTAGAGAACTTGATAGTTGCGTCCACGCAAGCTCTATTAAACCCGCTGACCACTGCTTGCATATCTACACCTCTTTCCAAATGACCTTGAGGGTCAAAAAACACTTCAGAATGAAGACAATTGTCAGCATGGGCCTTTTTAAAGTAGTCCATAGCCAAATCATAGAAGTCTTCTTCTTTGATTAAAACACTCATTCCCACGTAGTAATGATCTAAGAAATCCTGTAAGTTCTTAAACTCTTGGTACCTAGCATTACATTGTTCAACAGATGGAGGGAAAAACTCTGGTAATTGAATATTATTCCGGGCTGCCAATTTGAAAAGTAATTCGGGTTCTAAGGTTCCTTCTAAGTGAAGATGATGTTCACACTTTGGTAACTCGTGAAGAAAGCTTTTGATGTTGTTATTAAGTTCGAATGACATGTCTAAAGGAATTGGAGTGGAGATGAATATAATTATAGATCAAGTGAAAAATTGACACATTCTCCGCGGCATCGCATCGGAGATGAGATAACGGTTTTGAGTTTTCGGTGAATCAGATGGATGATGGGAACGTCTTTTTAAAGATTTGTTTTCTAGAGAATGGGCCAAGAAGTAATAAGCTTATAGAACATGTTGGATTATGGGATTGAAAGATCTTGGTTTATAGGGTTCAAATATCTGGTTTAGTCTCTGTCATGTAGTATATGAATATAATTAGTAGATCAGCTGTCAAGCTCTCACTATTACAATTCTTACAATTCAACCACCCTACAGTTTAAGCCACCATAGCTGACTACTATTCCACAACCCCTTGGCCTAGATCCTGACCTAGCTCCTGATCCAGCTCGTGATCTAGCTCCTCATCTAGCTCGTGATCTACTACATCACCCATACATAGCCTAATGCGACTTAGCCTCTGTCATAAGTTTCTAAAATTAGCGACGTAAATACAGCTTGAATCTATAAACAGAAGTCAATCCCCAAGATCCCACTGTTGGCTTAGTTCGTGGCGTTAAGGCTTTATATACTAGCCCTTTCCTCAGACCTCCACACCATCAGCTGCATACGTTAGCTCCATACATTGGTTCCATCAGCTTCCTCTGCCGCACTAGTGGACTCCTTAACAGCCTCGCATTCAGCCCTTTGTTTACCTAGCGCGCTTGGTTGATCTACTCGTCTACCACGCAACCACATTTGTCAAGATTGATCATATTGACACCAAGACCACTTGTCGGTTGATATGAGTAATTTTAACTACAACTACGGCCATGGCCAACAAGGACATGGTCTGGGCCAAAACCCTGGCCAAGGTCCGCGGTATAACCAGACATCGCATCATAATGATCCTAACATTCACGTAAACGATGATGAAGATTATTATCTGTCACCTCAACAAGCAGGCACTTATAATTACAGGGAAAGAATGCCCAGTGATAATTCCATAAGTTTCAGGCAGCCGCCTCCTCCTGTTTACAGTCAACCTGTTAACAACGATACCTATGAAGACTTGACCAGTTATTATCGTGATGATACTGATGATTTTGGCAGACCTGGTGATATTTTCAATACTAGTTCAGCCCATTTGAATCCAAACCCGGCCCCCGGATACGAAAATCCTTTTGGAGCCGGAAACTCATCGTCTTTTGAAGACTTGCATCCACCTCCGCCTCCGTTGAATGGCCATGATAATTACGAGATGAACCAATTCCATGATTATAACTATTCCAGTACTCCTCAGGCCCATAACAATTTCAGCCAGGCGTTTGTGCCTCATGTTTATGAAGAAGACGATGATGAGGAAAGAGAATATGACCAGAACATTCAGTATAATGATTTTGAGGGGGACCATTATGATTTAAATACGGTCCAACCTCCTCCTACTGAATATGATGATGACATTGATGAAGATTTGATTGACTCGCCGTTTGGCAATGAAGACGAATTGGAAAAGCCTCCTGAAGAAGAACCGGTAAGATCAAAACCGCAAATCGGAGTTGCTTCGGGTTTAAACGGTCACTTGGTGTTGGATTGTCCAGTGGCTACTGAATTGTTACGGAAATTCCCTGATTACCGGGGTGAAGAAAGAGATGGTGGTCTTTCCAGAGAATTTGCTTATATGAGATATACCGCTGTTACTTGTGGGCCTTCTAATTTCTACAGAGACGGGTATATCTTGAGACCTGTCCATTATCCTCAACCAAGAAGAACTGAGTTAATGGTGGTAATTACCATGTATAATGAAGATGATATTCTTTTGGCCAGAACCTTGAAAGGGGTGTTTAAAAACATCAAGCATTTGGAATCCAGAACCAGATCCGCTATGTGGGGAAAGGATTCCTGGAAGAAGATTGTCGTTTGTATTGTGTCGGATGGTCGTTCCAAGATTAATGAAAGAGCACAAGCATTATTGGCGGCATTAGGGGTATATCAAGACGGATTAGCCAAATCTCAGGTTGATGATAAACCTGTGCAAGGCCATATGTATGAATATACCACTAGAGTGGGGATTTCTAGTGTTGATGATACTGTCAAATTGACCACTGAAAAAATCGTTCCAGTTCAATTATTATTCTGTTTGAAAGAAAAGAATGCCAAAAAAATTAATAGTCACAGATGGTGTTTCCAAGCTATTAGTCAAGTATTGGACCCCAAGATCGTGGTTTTACTTGATGCTGGGACCCAGCCAAGTGGGAAGTCTTTATATCATTTATGGAAAGAATTTGATAAAGACCCACAAGTGGCTGGTGCTTGTGGAGAAATCAAGGCGTCGTTGAAAAAACGGGAAATTGTCACTAATCCTGTCACCTATGGACAGAATTTTGAATACAAAATTTCCAACATTTTAGATAAACCCACTGAGTCGGTGTTTGGGTTCATTTCTGTGTTACCAGGGGCTTTTTCTGCTTATAGATTTGCTGCGTTGCAAAATGATATCAATGGGAAAGGTCCTTTGGAAAAATACTTTAAGGGGGAGTTCTTACATAGTAGTGGAGAATTAGACCCGAATGACGACGAGTATAAATTGAAGTCTCAACAAATGGAAGACGAAGCGGGGATTTTCACCTCCAATATGTATCTTGCTGAAGATAGAATTTTGTGTTTCGAATTGGTAGCTAAGAAAGAGTGTTCCTGGTTATTGAGATACTGTAAAAGTGCTAGTGCCGAAACAGATGTTCCTGACAAATTGGCCGAATTCATCTTACAAAGAAGAAGATGGTTGAATGGGTCATTCTTTGCAGCCACTTACTCATTGGTTCATTTCCCCAAGATCTGGAGATCTTCCCATTCGGTGGGAAGGAAAGTATTCTTACACATTTTGTTCATGTATCAATTTTTGACGTTGATTGTGTCGTGGTTTTCCATTGGTACTTACTTCTTGGTGTTCAGAATTTTGACCACCGGATTGGCTGATTCCGATTTGAACTTTGCTCCTGGTAATATCTTATCAGTAATCTTCTTGTGGCTTTATTTGGCTTCATTAGTGACGACATTTGTTTTAAGTTTTGGGAATAAACCTAAAGGGACAGAAAAGTTTTATATTGTGATTGTGATTTTCTTTGCCATTTTAATGGCTTATATGATTTTTGCAGCCATCTTCATGGCAGTGCACTCGGTTCAAGAGATTTATAATAGTCAAACGGCCATCACGGTGTCATTATTCTTTAAAAACTCCGAGTTTAGAGATTTGGTGGTTGCTACCAGTTCCACCTACGCCTTGTATTTCCTTGCTTCATTCTTATACTTTGAACCATGGCACATGTTTACTTCATTTGTGCAATATATCTTGTTGTCTCCTTCGTACATCAATGTGTTGAATATTTATGCCTTTTGTAACATTGATGATATCTCATGGGGGACCAAAGGTGAAGTCAGTGCTCAAGATTTGGGGGTTGCCAAAGTTAGAGATGATGGTACATTTGATGTTAACATTCCTATATTGAAAGAAGAAATCAATCAATCGTATCTTAACCAGTTAGAAAAGATCAAAAGACCTATGGAAGGTCCTGAAAAAGGATATGTGCCCACAAACGAAGATTATTATGCCCTTATCAGATCCATGACTGTGTTAATATGGATGGTGTCGAATTTTATCATTGTGGCCCTCGTATTGGAGACTGGAGGACTAGACCAATTTACTAGTAGTGACAGTACTCAAAGCAGATCAGAAGTATTTTTGACAGTGATTTTATGGATGGTGGCATTTATGGCGCTTTTCCGGTTTATAGGATGCTTGTTGTACCTTGTGCAGAGATTCATGAGGTCGTTCAAACAATCGACGTCGTACCAGAGAAAGCAGAAGGGACTCTTGTGAGGACTATAATATTATCAATACTATCAATATCATCATTATCATCAATATAACATTATATCATCATTATATCATCAAGTATACATATAACATCATAACTATCACTCTTATATCATTTCTAACTTTCCATACAAATATCTCATAATCTCCATCATTCACAATTCGCGTATCAGCGGCATCAACAAGCTTGTTTACTTTATTGTATATGATAGCACCACGCTACTATGTTCAAAAGAAAAGCAAATGAAGACATATTGACCCAATTGGGTGACCCCTTACCACTACCGTACACGCTAGCCACCAACAAGCCAAATGCTGGCAAAATAAACCGAGATTTAATCACTAGTGAGATTCTTTATCATAAGCCTATTTCTCATCTAGATGAAAAGTTATTGAAAGACCCCGAACCTGAGGCCGAGGTGGAATCGGACCCGATCCCGAAGCAATTGGTCTTTCAAAGACCTAGAATGTCGTCCAGTGGTGGAAGTGACCACCTTATTAAGTTGAATCGGTTGAGACCTAATCCTATACGAAGAGAGTTTATTAAAAGGCTGCGAGATATAGACTTGATCAATGCAATCGAACAGAAATTAGAGCATCTCAAGCGGCTAATAGAAAACCATGATTTATCCCTGGACCATCTAGCATTCCTTCAAGACATTCAATATCAACTAGACTTTCTGCTAAGTAATCCTGAAGCTATCGAAGCAGACCATGCACAATCAGACAATATTAACAGCCAATACCCTAACAACAACCAATATCCCAATAACAACCAATATTCCTTATCACCCATAATGGATGAACTCGAAAAACTTCAACAACAAGCAAACCAATCGAACTTTTCACCCGTGAAGTCAATAACACAATCACTACAAGCCCATAAAAATGTCATTATTATTCTATTACTATGTACAGTTATTTACTTGTCATCATCATACTACGTATCAGACCTTCGGTACGAGTATTGTTATTATTACTGCTAATAGCCTGGTCTTGAACCCTGTAATATAAGTCTATTCAATCATCATAATCATTAGCTGGAGGTGCAGCAGCTTCACTATTCATATATAAATCAATAGCCACCGAGAATGCTGCAAACCCTGCACACCCCACAACTGCAGCTTGAGGACCGGCTTTGATAGATAACCCGGCACCTGTAATGCATCCGGCACTAACTCCGTTATATATATCGTGCTTGGCTCTTAAACTCTCAATAGAACATTCTACCCCAGAATACACCATCCCAATATATCCGAAATTCTTAGCTGACGAGTACGTTCTACGACCCATATCGGAGAATTGCAATTTCATCTGCTGCTTGAATGGCAAATCACTGATTTTACTGGCACCAGTTCCAACAGGCACATCGTAAGCCATGGAAGCCATAAATAATCCAAAGAATCCCCCCAATGCAAACCCTGACACAGCGGCCATGGTAGTTTTCCCGGGACAAGATTGCATAAACCCAATCATTTGCTGAGCACTTTGTTCAGCAATCTCATCTTGAGTCATCTGACTCGTGGGCTTCGGCTCCTGATGGGGTTCATAAACTCCAAACATGATAACTATTCAGTACTAAGCTGAAAATTTTTCGCTGCGAACTTGCAACCAAAATTCAGGAGTATCACGTAAAGCACAAGACCCAGGCAGTACAAGACGTAGGCAGCACAAGACGTCGAAAGCATTTTGGTGTAGTAGAAATCTTATGTAAAGAAGGTTCTTTGTGGTTGAAAGTTGGATCGCTTTATCAATGAAGTGAAAAAATTCCTCGAACAAGCGGAACCATAAAACCAATACAGAGTACTGCAGTATGGCTGCAACAGCACATTAACTCAATCATGTACAACATGTTTAGAACCTACTCCTACCTAACAGGGCTCTGTTCTGATGTCTAGAACTATGCAACTTCCCTTTGCAGGCATCACTTGAAAACCCTTCAGGAGGGGATCTTATTGGCTATCATAATTATGTGGGGCTAGCAAAGTTTGAGAATTCTTTTGCAACAATAAGCCGGAAAAGTGGGTCAAGTGGAGTGAGGAGTCAGAGGGGCAAGAGGAGATAAAGACAAAGTATAGTTGAATATG
Organism: Yamadazyma atmosphaerica; assembly: GCA_030574775.1. NCBI lineage: Eukaryota > Fungi > Ascomycota > Pichiomycetes > Serinales > Debaryomycetaceae > Yamadazyma > Yamadazyma atmosphaerica. The sequence goes on along the minus strand of JAJMFQ010000034.1, from coordinate 81,563 downwards.
ATTAAATAGGGGCTAGTACTGGAATATTCCGCTATGTTGGCCTATACTATGGCAGGATGATCAGGTTATAGTATGTCAGCTCATAGTGTCAGCTCATAGTGTGAACTGATAGTGTGAGCTGATAGTGTTAGCTCATAGTGTTAGCCCATAGTGTTAGCCCATAGTGTGAGACAATAAACTATCACCAGACTATCCCTAATTCCAATTTCCCCAGGTTTACCCGGAATAGGTATAGTCATTATTTCAGTGCCAACAAATGTTGAACCCTGCTCCCCTAACCCGCCTATCAGCGGTGGCCCTTATTTGTGGGGAGACTTTTCGCAATCATCCGTACCAAAGGAGCCCATCACCCGTACTGGATGAAGCTATAAATATGGCAGTAAATCTACAAGATGTACCTTTCATCGGATATTGTTACCAATTTCGACTTCTATATAATCTATTTCAGTACTAAATTTTATTTTATTGTTCACCATGGCTAAAAAAGACAGAAGAGCCTCTGTTACTGTAGACTTGGGTAACTGTGAAAAGTTGAGCCATTTAAAGCCTATTCCTAAGAGCAGATCTAGTTCCATTACTTCGATCGAATCAGAAGATGGATCGATCGAATCGGTGTTGAAACCTCCACCAATGAGAGATTTTGAAGACTTGCAGGCATTTGAAGCCTATATTAGAGATGAGACTTGGGATAACGATTTTGACTATATCCACGCTCATTTGAAATACTACCCACCATTCATCTTGAAGGAATGTCATGACAATTTAGATAAGGTCAAACCCACCTGTAACAAGAACAGTAGAAAGTTCAAGAGAAACTTGCAACACCATATCAAGAGACATCTTATGAAAGAAATGTCGATCTGTAGCGGATACGAAATGGATTTTAGGAAAGTCGATATGTTAGAGACTCCAAAGAAAGTGACCTGGACTTTTGCTGATAACACCGACCACGGGTTTGAGCCTGAAGAAGAGGACATGTTTAATAGACATTGGAGATTAGAGTTAGAAGTAAGCTGCAACAACGAGAATGCCATGGTTGATGTGGATTATAGGGCCATTCCAATCTGATTGTTGTTGAGTAATGTTTTATGTTTTTTGGTTTGATGCCTTTATGTGATACGATGATGTTTACTAATGTTTATGTTAATACACGATTGATGATTTAATCTCTATTTACATAGGGTTCGTTATTCATGAATTAAGATCTGGTTAATGAGTCATAAGCAGGACTAGTATCGTCATAATTATTTATGTACGAATCGTAATTGTGCTGCAAAAACTCCAAGATCTGTTTGACCTCTGTCATCATTGTTGTTATACTAGGAGAGTCCATGGAAGTTTGAGCCACTAACCCTGGTAAGGAAACAAAGAGCCTTAGCAAATGTTCCATTCCGTAGTATTCACATAAGTTGATTTCATCTCCTTCCTTCTTTATAAGGTCTCCATATTGAAGTCGCTCATATTTATATAGTAGCATTAATCTTATTGCCTGATCAAAATACGCCAATATTCCCGTTTGGATTTCCTCCAGAATATTTATGGCTTCGGGCGTGCTTCCATTACTAACCTGCTCGGCAATATATTCTTGTAGTATCACCGTTATAGGTTTCAGTACCGGCAAGGAGATAATCTTACGATCCTTGGTAACAAATTCCCAATCGTCTACCAACAAATATTTCAATTTGTCGGGCATAGACAAAACAATATCAAGTTTCTTCTTTTTAGGTTTTGGCTCTGGTTTCGGAGTCAGTTTCCGTTTACCTCTCGATTCAGACTTTTCACCAGATCCATTGGCTGTGGGTTGAGGAGTAGCAGGTTTCTTAAACTGTTCTCTAAACTTAGCGTATACTTCCTTTTTGATTTGTAAATTGTCACTATTATACTCCATAACTCTAGGGCTTGTGACCCACTCGTCCCACTTCAGCTTCCATCCTTTATAATGTAGCAAGTAAGCATCATCTGGTAACATGTCCATAGGGAAACTAGTACTGTCTAAAGGCTCGTGTTTTCCTTCCAAATTCTCGACATAATGCTTGTTTTTCTCGTGGATTTTCATCACCTTAGCTTCATAAATTAACGGGCCATGATACGCCAACACTTTGGAGTTGGGCGTCACCCAGCTCATATCAACCATGTCTGCTTATCTACACGTCGTATCACCAACTCCAGGTTGTTAACAATAAAAAAGTGCGACTTCGTCTAAGGAAAAATTTGTTTATAGAGAATAGTCATCACCATACAAAAACTACCATAAGCACAAGGATAATTCATCTGTAACTAAAGCAAGAGCCAGTTTTTAAGGTGTCTATAGAATATTGAGTGTCGTGGAAAGTATATATCCAAGTTTTTTCGTTACCACATCCGCCGTTTTACCACATTACCCCTGAACAAAATTGTTGGTGGGCGACGATAATTATCCCCTTAAATTGTAGCCATTGATAACATGGTTCAATCGAATTACTCCAACTTGGTGGGAGTCAACTATGCGGTGGGGAAGAAGATAGGAGAAGGGTCTTTCGGAATAATTTTTGAAGGTATCAACGTATTGACCAACCAGCAAGTGGCTATCAAATTTGAACCTCGAAAGTGTGAGGCTCCTCAATTGCGAGACGAGTACCGAAGTTATAGAGTGTTGAACAACGTCGAGGGTATACCCAGAGCCTACTATTTTGGACAAGAAGGAGTTCATAATATCTTGATCATTGACTTGTTGGGGCCTTCATTGGAGGATTTGTTTGATTGGTGTGGCCGCAAGTTTTCCATCAAGACAGTATTACAAATTGCCAAACAAATGATTAAAAGAGTGGAGCATATCCACGAACATAATTTGATATACAGAGATATCAAGCCTGATAATTTCTTAATAGGTAAACCAGGGACTCCTCAGGCCAATCAAATTTACGTGGTGGATTTTGGCATGGCTAAGCAATATAGAGATCCTAAGAATAAAACCCATATTCCTTATCGAGAAAAGAAAGCATTGAGTGGAACTGCTCGGTATATGTCTATTAATACTCACATGGGGAGAGAACAGCTGAGAAGAGATGATTTGGAAAGTTTGGGACATGTGTTTATGTATTTCTTAAGGGGCCAATTACCATGGCAAGGGTTAAAAGCTCCTACCAATAAACAGAAATATGAAAAAATTGGTCATAAAAAGCAAGTGACATCAATCAATGAATTGTGTTTTGGATTCCCGATCCAATTTGCCCAATATTTGAACTATGTCCGGAACTTGAGATTTGATGAAGAGCCAGATTATAATTATTTAATCAACTTGATGGATAAAGCATTAGTATCCATCGGGGCCGAAGAAGATGACCACTACGATTGGATGGATCTTAATGGCGGAAAAGGCTGGGATGCGGCCTTGAATAAAAAGGCCAATTTACATGGCTATGGAAACCCCCATCCACCTAAACACCAATCCAATAATCAATCTGGCACCAATGCCAAATTAAAAGACGGCAAGAAAATAAATTACAATTCGACCAACCAAGATCGAAACCATTCGTTTATAAATCCTAACTACGGCTCCGGCAGTGACAGATATCAACATGGAATGATACCCATCAGAGATGATGGGGACTTGCATTCCGAAAACTCTTCTTTTAATGGAAGAAGAGGGTGGTTATCAAGAATATTCTGTTGCTTCTAACAATCGTTTCATCCCCATACACTTCAATTCATCATTACCCATACCATAGGCTCGCCCCTGGGTACTCATTTGCATATAATATTTGTACATCATTACTGCCTGTTGATATGTTATACCGTTTATTTTTTTTTTATGATTATTTTTGTATTACTGGTTAGACAGACATTTTCTGAGCCACGGTTTAATTCTTTCACTGTCAATAGTTATATAGATCAATGTTATTATACGATTCACAGTTTGATTTGTTAGACCCGGGACTGCATATAACCCTGTCATTGAGTGAGTCAAGATGAACCCACATTCAATTACGACCAGTATGAACCATGACGAAAGATCCCCTTCAGCGGTCCAAAGCTGCTTGTGTTCGATGTAAGAACAGAAAGACAAAGTGTTCTGGTACTACCCCTTGTGAGACGTGTGTGGCCAGCGAGGTGGAATGCATTTATACCAGGAAACCGAAAAAGATAAAGGTTAATGATACGGAATTGGAAGCTTTACGAGCCCGAATAGAAGAGTTGGAGAACCGCCAAAAGTATGGATTGGAGCCCGATATCAATAAAATATCAACCTCCCCTTCACCGGATACTAACAGTCCTCGGGCCGAGCTAACAAGGGGTTCTCGAGCTGGATCTTCACATAATGATTTGAACTTATCGATTCTCTTAAGCTCTCCTTCTTGTGAGTTAATCACTTGGAATCTTACCAACTTTTTACTGAGTAAGAACAGTGGCGATAGTTCCGTGACGGTGACGCCTGAATTTAGCCCGTTTATGGAAGCAGATTGCTATGATCTGATTCTCTATAAACCACCTATATCGGGCCTGAAGGCTAAGATCAAGAATTGTTACGAGCTACTCAAACAAACAGATATGAACATGGTCAAGGAATACTTGTATTTGGTTGTTAAATACATCAATGTGGGGTATTTAATATTGGATCCGGCTGCGTTTGAACATCAGCTTCCTAACTTTTATACGGCTGAAGGAGAGTTGAAACCGCTTCCCCAAACTGGTGGGGTGGATTATTTCATTCTCAAAATCCTTCTTATCATCGCTCTAGGATTAATTTATCATCCTCAGAATTGTATAGGGGTAGGCAATCCAAAGCTTACGGATGTTCCCGGACTACGATACTTCAAAGTGGCCATGCATCTATTGCCGGCTAATCACCAATTATTGAACTTTGGTATGAATAATTTCCGCAAGAACCTTCAGACTATTGAAATCTATGGACTTATGGCGGTTTATTCCAGAATTCTCGACAAGAAGAACCTTTCGTGCTTTTTCACCATGTCGGCATTACAGTTAGGAGTCTCCATGAATCTTCATAAACGGTCAATGATCACCAAATCTCGACAGCTGGATTTCAGTTATTCGTCCACTCTCAACTATAACACAAAGATATTCTGGTCGATTTTCTGTCTAAATCGATTCTACAACGCCCGGATTGGCCAACCGGTGTTATTGTCCTACAAGGACATTTCACTTCCCCAGGACCATTTGGGGTCCGACTTACACTGCTACGTTGAATTGGGTAAGATCTCGGAGCTCATCAACCGAGAGATTTATAATGATTCTTCATTCAATACCAAAAACTATTTCAACACCTTGTTTTATATTCTTTCATTATTGAAGACTTGGACTAATGAGTTGCCCCCACACTTAGTGTTGGATTTCAAAAAAGCTGATAGTGATGTGACACGAAGATCATTAGCCAGTCTTCATTTGAATCAACTTCATCACGTTTATCTTACTTGTATCCCTATATTTCTTCATTTTGCTAAGATGAAAATATTCAGCTTTAGAGAGAACAAAGATTTGAACTACTTGAAATTAACCAATTTGCCTCAAAACGTCCAGGACTTCTTCCTTTACTGTATCAAGTCATCACAATTGACGGTGACAGTGTTCGTTAAGCTATTGGATCGGAGGTTGATCCGGGCGTTTGGATCGGTAGAATTGGATTTCTTATATTCTTCAGCGTTGGTGTTTTTTATTTGTATATTATTGAACTTCGATGAGGTTCCTGTGAATTATGACTTTAATCGAAACTTTGAAGAGAACTTTCTAATGTGTATAACGTTCATGAGACAAATGGCATTGATGGGGAATCTTGTTGCCGAGGCTAAGGTCAAACAAATTGTCGATATGGCCGAGCAATTCGATGTGATTCTACAAAAATCAAGATCTCTGTTGTCCGCTGAGAGAATCAAGCAAACTAGTGGAAACACGTCCAAAATCAAAGATTATTCTACTGCAGCTCTAGATGAAACCGACTATCGAATGACCAATAATGATAATAATGACGGCAAACCACTACATAACTCGGATCAGCCCCTCGACTTGGAGTCACCAAGTCCGTGGGAAGCCGACGACCAGATCTTTGGCAACATTGGCTTCCTAAATAACCAGGATTTAGATTCTCTTTTGGACACTAACACTGGAACTGGATCCCATACACTAAACCAATTTGCCAATATCACTGACGATGACTTGAACTTTATGTCGCTGGTGCTTCATGAATTTGATACCAACCCACTATTTAGCTAGAATGGGCTAATCTGATACCATCCCACTATTTAACTAGAATTGGCTCTTCATTTAAATAAGTTATACTCATCTAGATTTGAAATGACTTTATAATATTCATTAAATACATATCCCTATTTATTTGTCGCTTTCGCTCACTATACTGCTCATTCTAGACCTAGTATAGTCAGAATCAGAAGAAGCAGTGGATGCAACACTGCCCATTCTGGCCCTAGCAGTTCCTTCGTCTTCCATATTGACAGCACCCATCTTATCATCAATCTTCTTTGCAGTAGGAAGCCAGTAATTATTGTTACTGCTGGTGTTATGGTAACTATAGATCTTTCCGCTATTAATCAGGGACGCATTTGTATAATGGGGTTTAGGATTCTTTCCGGTGACAGCATAGCTGACCTTGCCAAAGAAATTATCAAATAAGTCTGGCATAGTAAGATTACAATTCGATCAATTTCTATAGGATAAATTAGGGCCATCTAACTCCTTTTATACTGTGGAGACCAGGTCCGTAATCTCCTCACATAATAACCACAGCAATAGTGGGGTAGATTTCTTTTTGGGTTAGTCATCAGAACAAAGCAACTTGAGTTTTGGTAGTTCAAAACGACATTTCAAGAGGGGAGTGGCTCTAGACCCTTAGTGGACGGTTATTGTCCGGAGAGTGTCTTGTGGGCCATACTTGACCAGGTCAATAGCGTGTCAGCTTTAGGGCCTGCTGTCATAGATAAGCCGTCTGAGCCGCACGTCTCGGACTTGCCCCTTATCGCTGCAAGACTACGTCAATTGATAATGCATCTACGTCATTACAGCATCTACGCCAGTTGAGAATTATAAAATCATATCATTAAAAAGGAGTTACAAGGCATTGCCCATAAGCACTATTAAAAGAAGAAAAGTATAATCATCATTACTGCTATTATATTTTTGAAAAACTTCGAAATTTCACATACGTCACCATACAAATTGTGCAATCATTCTTGACCGAATCCAACTGTTTCTTCCACGGCCAATGTCAATTTTTGCTTCAAACTCTCATAATCGGTGTAAGGAGGCAAATCAACTCTATTGAAACAGGTGTGAGATTTAGGTAATTGATTAGATTCACCGGCCTTCTCAATGGTGAACCGTCTTGGACCATCAGACCCTTGCAAATCCTTGAATCCATTGACAGGTATTCTGGAAGTACCAGTAGTAAATTGTAAGAGTCTGGCCTTTTGTTCGGAATCCCATTCTTTGATACATCTCCAGAACCATTGCACCACTTGGTCACTTTCTTGGTATCCTCTATAGTCGGTATGTTTTTTCCAATCTTCAATATCGATTTCGGCCAATCCACCAATCAATAATTCCAATTCTCTTTCATCAAACACATTGACCAATTCTTGTGGGATCAACTCATTAAACCCAGTTATAAATGCTTTAAATTGTTCATCGACCCGTTTACTGATCTTCCATTCACTTATTAATTCCACATATTCATGCTTGTTTTCTTCTGTGACCTCGATATCTTTACCGCCTTCTTTCAATTCCACTTCGACGATTTCTCCAAATCGTTCGTCTTCGGCGCTGAATGTTAAATCCAAAATATCGGTTATGTCATTATCCAAAATCCATTTCAACGATCTGTAAAACTCGGCATCAACCCCTTCCATATCTTGTAATACCACTTTTTTATGCAACATCATCTTATATAAGGCCCCCACGAAAAATGCATCTAAAAATCTTCTATGGAATACCCCTAATCCAACAACTCTACCGATAAACTTGAAGTAGTTCAAATGTTCAGGATTAATACCCGAGTTTGGATTGATTTGTAAAGTGTAATTATCATGAGACGAATACTCAAATAAACAGTAGAATGGATTGAACATATCGTGGGATAACAAAAAGAAGAACTCTCTGGAAACCCCACCATAATCCAACCCTTCTTCTCCGTCGAACTTGATCATTAATCTCTTCTTTAAATCCTCGGGCGTTTGTCTCATGATCTCTTGGTAAGAATCTTCGAAAATATGGTCTCTTCTGACTTTGATATGACATTGCCCGGGTAAAATTCTTAATGCTGGTTGAGATCTAAAGTAGATCACCTTACGTCTGAAATCTCTCTTATACTGAGGAACATTCTGATCCAAAGATGATGGTAATCTAGGATCATCCCAAGTGGTGGTTTTAGTATTATGATCAACAAAGTATACTCTAGCAGTATTAGTTAATCTCATTTCCCAACCAGAAGGTAATGGACCCAATTGACTGACTGGTTGCTGTTGAACAGTAGTATTAGGACCAAAGGTTCTAATATATTGTTGTCTTCTTGGATCCACCCAAGTAGTAGTTCGAGTATTATGATCCACAAAATAAGGTCTTCCCTCATTGGTGAATCTTTGTTCCCAACCACTTGGCAATTCACCTAATCCACTGGTAGTAGCACCGCTAGCAGCCATAGATACAGCAGCTGCTGGACTAACAGGTGTATTGGAACCGGTCGAGTTGACAGTAACATTCCCACTAGTAGAAGTATTCATACTTGGAGATTGAGCCGATTCTCCTGGCAAAGTCCGGTCTCTAAATTGTCTTCTCTCGGCTTCGGTGGTATCTTCTCTCTGTTGACCTCTTTCAGTTTCCGATTGATCCAAATTAGGTCTTTGCCAGGTAGTAGTTCTGGAGTTATGATCCACGTAATAGGTCCGGCCGAAATTATCGGTTCTTCTTTCCCATCCTGGAGGTAATCTACCGTATTGATCTTCAAAAGACGAATATTGTCTATTATTCCCATTGGCATTGGAGGCAGCAGTGCTAGAAGCAGTGGCGGTAGCGGTAGCAGTAGCAGTGGACCCATTGGCGGTTCTAGAAGCACTGCCATTAGTACTAGACCCATTAGTTGTAGCTCCGTTAGATGGGTTATGACTAATAACCACAATGATCTTACCACTGACGGCCAAATTCTCATTGGATTTCTTCAAGTCTCTGGTAATAGTTTCTTCGGAATTGGGTAATGATAAGTCAATTACATCACCAATTCTGATATTGACTACTCCTAAAAACCCTTGATCCTTCTTTTTAAACTTTTTCTGGTCAAATACTTGAATCACCAAAATGGAATCTTCCAAAGCATTGAAATTAAATGATTCATTCCAATAAGGATTCAAAGTCTTCTTAGTGGTCTTGGTGGTCTTGGTTTGGGACCCATCTACAGTAATGACAGCAAACGGATCAGGTTGGCGAAACACATCTCTTTTATAAAGAGATTCTGCTGCCACCACTTTAACATTGATGGGAGTATTTCTAGAAGTGGCCATGTCTCACCACTTTAGTATATAATATTTATCAATTAGGGGTAAGCTCTAGCAATCACTGATACTATCCGAGCAATCTATAATTTACCGCCAATGAAACGACTAACAATTGGTGCCGAATGTGTCTGGGATATATAAACAGGGATATGGCCCACTAATAAATCAACAACACTTATTCAAACTTGACCTGTTCAACTGACAAACGGATTGCGACGCTAGGGTCCGGAAATCCAAAGTGACAGAAAAGTGAACTTTATCACAAACAAAAAGGTAATGGGCCTAGGAAGGAACAAAAAAACACACGGTCTAGCGAATTGGCGTAAACTCAACTCTACTGATTAATTCCCACCTGTGACTAACTGTGAATGATGATGCCAGATCAGCTATTATTAATCGATTAGTATATATATATCATCAGGCGAGAAAATTTTGTCATAGTTCTCACCCTTTCGCGAGAGGCGCGGTGCACGACCGGTTAATTGCGGATGGCATAACAAATGATTTATCAACAGAAACAACACAGATGATAATGGAATAGTATTATATAGAAACTATTTATTGATTATATAGCGGCGAGTGAACTCATGAGGGAGTGGTTGAAATTGAGATCATCGTCAAATTGTATATCGGAGATTTGGTACTTGTGATTTGCTAAGGGATTGCCTATTGGATTATGAGTCAATTCAGGTACCACATCTGTTTGGATAGTATCTAGTGTATCATTAGAATTAAATGACGTAGGCGAATCCTCGAGCGAGCAATCGGATTCCATCGACTCGTTGGCTTTTGATTCGATGTTCGCTCTTGCGTAGGTTTTCGAAAGGGGCGTGCCAAATTGAAAGTCCAAGTCTAACTTGGAGTCTTCTATAGGCATATCTAATAAGGTATCATTGGAATCATTATTGAAAGTGCTGAAGGGGGCACCCGGTTTAACCATTAGAGGTGGGTCTATAATCTCAACTGATTTATTCAGACTTATCAGTTTCCCACTGGCAATTCGGGTAGGGTGCCTTGAAAGGGTCAATGGTTTGGTGATTTCAAGACTTTGTATGGATTCGATATCGTCAACCAAGGTGGAGTCTGAATTCTTGATTTCGCTTTGCAATAATAATTTGATATCCTCTTCACTGTAGTATGCCTTGTTGGAACTGGTCTCTGGATACTCAATATCCACTGCATCATATATTCTTGAATGTAATCCAAAGAATGAGCTGCCGTCTATTGATAGCACTTTTAAATCATCACTAGTCTCTACCGACTGTAAGGAGATAATATTGGTGTTGGATGCTGGTAACACGGTTCCACATTGTCTTTGACTGACAGTTTCTTGCTTGTTTTTGGTTCCATTGAAGTTAACACTATTCAATCCTTCTTTCAATCCACAATTCATGAAGTCTTTATCCCAATTATGAACATTATGTTTCAAATCCCAATGAATTATATTTCCATCTTTACCTCCAGAGAATAAATCTCCATCACACCATTCGATACTGTTGATTTGTTTTCCTGTATGTCCTTTCAAATTCCCATAATTCTCTTGTTTCCGGACATCCCATAACCTTACCACTCCATCCAAATGGCTAGCAGCAAAAAGATTCTCGTTGTTATCAGCCCATTTGATGATATTGGCCCCTAGTCTGTTCTTCTTGCATTCTTTTATGGCTGCACTGGGAATGGAGAACTTTGGATCTCTCAAATCGAAGATTGAGACGCCAAACTTCCCACAGATCCCTAATATATTGGAGTTGGTAGGATTATTATCGAAGTTCATAAGCCCGTTGATACTGGTTATATTGGAAGGTTTGGGTTTCTTGGAACTGGTACTGTCATTTAAATCCCAGGTAAATAAGTTATTGTCATAGATACTCACTAGACAATCACTGGTTATGAAATTCATCTTGTCAATTATTGTAGAGTCATGGCTGAATATGGAAGTATCCTTATTGATGGATTTCAAATGTTTTCTATGATTGAATCTTTTCATGATCTCGGCGCTGTCTTCAATATTGTCAACTCCTGGCACCGATACAAGGTGTCCATATCCTTTGTTATTTCCTGTCATCAACAAGTGTGGGTTATTGGGAACCCATTTCATGGAATGGATATTAGGTAAGGTGATGGTATTGTGATGGGTTAAGTAGTTATTGTGCATGTCTAATTCATAGATGAACAAGTTGGATTTCTCATTCCCTGAAGATATGGCCAAGGTCCCCAAATCTCCTTCGGTTCTAACCGCCATTGATGTCAAGTTCATCTCATGATCAGGAATCTTCCAATAATTGGATTTGATATTCAAACGATCTAAGGAACAAATCTTATTCAATAGTCCAGTATCTCCAGAGTTCTGATTGAGGATCCATGATGGAGTCTTACTTTGATACTGAGTCAAATCAAAACTGGTTTCGCTATTTCTAGGTGAGGAGTAAGGACTCCTCCGGATAGCGTTTTGTCTGAACAACAACGTTGGCTGATAATATTCGGTCATTGTCTTTACTCTTTCCCTACTATCTCTTCAACTATCTTTCACTAGTGTATTAAATGGGAGCTGTATTGGAATAAATATAAAGTGAGTTGAATTTGGAATTTTTTGTAATTGCTTTGTTCTTTTTTTGATTCCCTTGCCATCAGTCACAATATATTAGTTTCTGACTATTGTGCTTGCAATAAACCTATCCCGAAGGGGCTCCTGATTGCGTTGATTCCATAATGCTGGTAACACTTACTGAGCGAGGCTGCAAAATGCTGGCTAAAAGTTCGCAGCCTTTTTTTTCTACGCTGATAAACTGGAAGCGCAGCCAGCCATTACGTAACCGTCATCTATTTATTGAAGGCTGGCTTATTTGTTTACAGGATAAACCATTCCACAATAGAACACGAAAGTTGAAAGGCGTCTATAATTGGTTGATATAAACAGAACGGGAACTCATACACGCGAGAAAGTAAACCTCCTGACCCATACATTTGAGATGCGATTTGGTACCATTCTTATCACCCTAGCTTTGATTGTTGCTGGTGTAGCCCAGTTCGTAGAGCTAGATCAATTAGCAGGAGTGATTATAATCTTTGAAACTGAAAATGAAATCACTCCTGCCATGATCAAATTAAGAGATGAGTACACGAACTATGTGGCTGAAGAATTGAATAACGTCATAAGTCAAACCTATACTACTGTGTTCTTAGGCTTTGCTGTGAAATTCACAGATATGGCTACAATTCGTGACAGAGTTACTCAACATCTACAGCTCAAACCAGGCAACCAATCAGGAGCCGTTAGTGATCAAATGATTTATGATGGATTGTATGACTTATTGGTAGATTATAAGACCCATGAACTCAATCAATACGGAATCACGTTAAATATGCTGCCGGATGCGTCTGTCGGTACTTACGAACATAACGATCTTAAATAAGCTTTTATGTATACATACATTCAAATACATACTACCTATATCCCGTATCATAAGTATCGATGTTCAAAACAATTGATATATTAATAAGCGACTTCCTTGTCCATATCGCTGTAATCGACATTGTCAAAATCAATTTCACTCAAGTCTAATTCTAAAGGTTTCATTTCCGGTTCACCAAAGGTGTTTTCTCCAGAATACAACATGTATAAGAACCCGTCTTCATCTTTATGCTCTTCATACATAGAGCTCAATAAAGCAGCAGTAGGAGGTAAAATATCATTGATGAAAATAAAAATAGCCTTTTCGCTGGGTAATTTAATTCTCTTTCTTATTACATACACAAACTGTCCCACTGACAAATCTCCTGGGACCAAGTATTTTCTTTTGTCAATCTCTTGGATATCAGAATTTTCGGCTTTTTCACAGATTACTGGTAATCTGTCAGAGAATCTTTCCAAGATTCTGGCAGCTTCTGCTTTTCTCTTTTCTAATTATTTGTTAGTATTAATGTTGATGTGCCAATCTGGGGTGGGGGAATTATTACATACCAAAATCGTATTCGTCTTTAAATTGTGATCTCATGGTCTAAATATGGTTAGTATTATTATTCTCAGGGTCCAGGTCGCCTTCATGGTGCATCATGGTGGATCAAAATAAGCTGGGGGTAAGGTCATACTTATCGCCCCTGAATGCTTATCTATAAACAAGTTCACTGTAAAAACAAGTGACTTCGGGTCAATGCCCCAAAGTCGTTGTTGTTTCAAATGCTATACACTTGATTGAACATGACTATAATATATATACACATTTCAGACCATAAACTAAACAAATACATACTTGTTGGTGTTAGTAATAAATAAAAACAATTAATTGATATCCCCTTGTTCTTATCATCAATCCACAATCAGCGTGCGCGGGACGGTCGTGGATGTGCCGTGTATATTGGTGCTGCAAAATATACTTTCAAATTACTGGAGATGTATTGATACATTAAAGTATATTATGTTTGATATAGAAAAAGCTTACTGGTTGGTTAGTATGGTAGCTTGAGTAAATTGTGAATTTGATGACTTTTAGCTAATTTTTTCATTTGTTTGATGAAGTAAGCGAAGAAGTTCTGGAACATATTTCCACCATATGTTTCCTATTCACTCATTAATTGAAACGTACTTCAATAGGGCTGGTACTAGATCTTCAGATAGCTTATTTAATATACTTACATTCATGCCAAATTATAATAACATATATAACATATTCATTAAGTCGCAACAATTGCTGCAAATATTAGAATAGCTCTACAACTGTAACAAATCACAGTTTCCAAATTTCACCCTTTTCACCTTCAAAAGTACATCATCACTTTCTACTGATCCAAGTAACATTCCATAACGTGATCTTATTCCCTGAAAAGAGCCAATTCCATTCCTTACTATCCCGAACGTAAATGTAACAGAACCAATTCTCACTGCGACAAGATAATATAAGCGCCGAAGATCTCAAAATTTTTCAATATTGATTATATAAACACGATGATATGATGTTCAAACGATTAGTACATAAAAGTAGTAGGAGTCTAAGTATATTCGACCCGCAATACAAATTCAAATGTGGACTCGAAGTACATACTCAACTAAAAACCAAGTATAAGCTATTTTCCCTATCTCCAACAAGTTTCAATTCCCCTCCAAACACCAAGATCAGTTATTTCGATATAGCGTTACCTGGAACTCAACCTAAATTGAACCCAGAAGCATTGTTATTGGCATTGAAATTGAGTACTGCTTTAGACTGTGACATCCAATCAGAATCGTCCTTTGACCGTAAACATTATTTTTACCCTGACCAACCATTGGGGTACCAGATAACTCAATATTATCACCCACTTGCCAAACATGGCTACTTGAAATTAGACAAAACTATCGACAACTTGCCTGCTGATAAGACCATTAATATTAGACAGATCCAAATTGAACAGGATACCGGTAAGACTTTATATGATACCATTGATGATGTAATAAAGGTGGACTTAAACCGAGCCAATATTCCCTTAATCGAATTGATCACTGACCCTGATTTCGAAGATTTGTCACAGATAAAAAGTTTTTTGAAGAAATATCAGTTGCTTGTCAAACATTTAGATGTTTGCACCGGTGACTTGGAAACTGGAGCTATGAGAGTCGATGTTAATATTAGCATTAATGATGGTAATAGAGTAGAGATTAAGAATTTGGGTAGCACTAGTGAAATCCAAGCCGCCATAATATTTGAATATAATCGACAAGTTGAAGAATCAAAAATGGGAAGAACCATCGACCAGGAAACAAGAGGTTGGAATGGTAAGGAAACCATCAAAACCAGAAATAAAGAAGATGCGGTGGATTACAGATATTTCCCTGATTCAGAACTTCCTATCATTAAACTTGACGGTTATATTAAATCTCAGGTGATGCAGCTGTTACCTGAATTCCCAGATACTGTGATTAGAAAGCTCTTACTGCTGCCATATAACTTAGAGTTGAAACATAGTAAATTTTTGGTGGATAATCTCGAGCTTTTGGACTACTATTTCCAGTTATTTGATATAGTTGTGACTCAGAACAACAAACCAGTCAAATTTGTTAATAATTGGATCATTCATGAATTTTTGGGTGCGTTCAATAAATTGAAGATGCCATTGGATTTGAATCTTATTCCAGCAAATGTTTTAGGAGATTTGATATTGAAAGTGGCCGGTGATAATATTACTCTCACTGCGGCTAGGACCGTGTTAATAGAGTTATTAAAGTCACCCGAGTCTACTGTGGACGGAATTATCGATTCCCATGATCTTGCCAAACCCAAAGATGTAGATGAATCCGACATGGATGGAGCCATAACCGAAATCTGCGAAGATATCATTCAAAACAACCCTGATGTTGTGGAGAAAATCAAGAACGGTAAACCCAAATCCATCAACTTCCTATTGGGACTTGCCATGAAAGAATCACAGGGGAAGGTGAGTTCGAAATTATTCCTAGAAAAGCTCAAACAATTGATATAAACGAATCCTTGTAAATACTTAATGCATGTTAGAAACAACCGTTAATTACCAACTACAAAAACATATAAAACAAAAAAACCCAAAAATGATATCACCAGCAACTATTTCTTGGTGATGTTATAATTGAAATCGATATTCTGACTATCATCGTCTCCCATATTAATGATATAATCGATCTCTTCTCTGGAATCCATTTCCTCGTGATCCAAGTAGTCAGATATATCATTTCCTTTCTCCAAGTCTACTGTGAACACGTTGATTCCTGACCTCTTACTATTGGGAGTAGTATTGGCAGTCTTAGACCCAATATCAGTACTCGCATCATCGTCGTCGTTGTCGTTCATTACTTTATCAAACTCCAAGTCAATGCCATCTGTGATTGTAGGGCCACTAACACCGGTTCCAAGAGTAAACTCTGATTTGGCAGTTTGGTTAGTGGATGTTCTTGTCTGGGTGGACATTTGTGAAAGGTCTCTTTGTCTGGGGTCTTTGATATTGAACACCTTATTAAAATGCATTTTGATAAGCACAAGTCTATACATATTGACAGCGTCTGTTCCTAAACCAAAGATTAAGAAAGCAATGACCGAAAGACCAATATTAATATATTTTTGGTACAAGCTTTTAGGATTTATATCAAAGTAAAGAGTTTCATTCCATCCGGGGTAATGGGTCTTATCCCAGTTAAATGGACCTTTGAAAACACTTGAATCTTGAACGAAATAGTATATGGTCAAAGGAAGTAATACCGTTACAAGTAATAAGCTGAAGATCAACAATCTGGCAAATCTCTTAATGTTCAATCCTGAATTGGTACACTTCAAGAGATCCTTGACATCTTTTCTCTTCCTCAAATAGGTGATGATGGTGAGAGCTGCAAACACCACTGCAACCACAGCCCAAATAAGATTCCACATTGAAATCAATACCAAAGAAACCCATGTAGGTGCATAAGCAGTGTTACACCCATCGTATCTTAAAATAACGATTCTTTGGGTTTGAACAATATAACTAGTACCCATAACAAATATAGGAGTAATCCAGCAGATACTCAAGTCAATAATGATTTTGGTCTTAGTGCTATTACTCATAAACGCAGGATTATTTGCTCTTAAGATCATGAAAAGCTGTAATGCTAACCCAGACAATGCACACAACTTGCCTGAACTAGCACCAGCATTTAATCTACCAGTTATATCACAATAACCTTTACCATCATACACTTGGTAGAAATCATCACCACCCCAGATAATCGCATTAATAAACCCTGTTAGAGTGGAGAACATCAACCAAAAGATCAATGAAACAGCAGGGATATTGTGGCCCTTGATATGCCACACAAGAGGAGGAATCAACACCACGAAGCCTAGAAACGAGAACCCACTAATTAAATTTGCAATAATATTCATAATAACTAACTTTAAAAAGAGAGACAAAAAGTTGAACCAGACCAAGGGGATCCTGTGTGCTTTTTAAACCTGAGTTGTCCGTAACCACTTGTTTCATATTCTTATCTACGTAATGGCTGCCAAATAATATTGGAAATGTGTAAATTTTTTTTGCATCAAAGGTTCCTTTGATAGCCGAATTGGGTAATTTTTTCACAGTCAATTTAGCAGCCATTTCTGCGATTGTTGCAGGAATGGCAGAGCTTTGCAGGAAGGGTTCAAACAATATAACTTTATATTAACGATCTATATTATAACAAGGAGAAGCTTAAATGACTGACTGTAACACTGGATTGCTCGATACAATGCCGGAGTATTTTTGGTTAATGAACTTCAAAAGTTCCACGATTTGCTGTCTCAATTCTGGAGTCTCGAATTGTTTCATTCTGTCGAGGTTTTCTTCTCTACCCAAAGTGGAATTTTGGATTAATTCGGTGGTTTCAAAATCTTTGGTGAACACCTTGGCCAATATTTCCACCACTTTATCGGTTTGAGAAGCAATTAATTCATTATTACTCTCGTACAATTTGATGATCAATTTTAAAATTGGGGTATTTTCTTCAAATGCAGCTTCTAAAGGTAAATGGCTCAATAATGGAGTGATAATATGTTGCAATGGGATTTGCGATTCATTACGTAATGTCATTCTAGCCACACATCCACAGGCGTTGGCATAGGCCCTATGGATGACATCTTTTCCTTCCTCATCATCTCCGGCTTCAAGGGCTTGCTTATCGGTTTTGCTTAATAAATGGAACAATAATTCCAAAATGTTGGCGAAAGTAGATGAGTAATCTTGGGCAGAGTTTTCAATAATAAGACCAATACCATAGGCAGCGTTACCTTTGACTTCAATAGATACATCATTACCCAATCTATCCACAAAGAGTTGTAATAATTGTTCACAAATAGTGGCATCATCTTTCAAAGCAATGGAAATTTCAGCCAAACATCCAACAGCTTCAATTCTCTTGGTTTTGGATTTCGAGGACACGTTTTGGACAATAACATCTTTGAAAGATTGGAAAATCTTTCCGAAATCTGGTCCCAAAGCAATAGCCAAGTTGATCAAAACTTCTAAGGCTCCGTCGAAAAGAACAACTTCATTTTCAGAAGCTTCTTGTTCATCACTAGGCTCCTCATCATCTTCCAATTGACATGGGTGTTGTTTAGTCAAAATGGCCATTAACTGAGTACATAATTGACTTAAAGCTTCAGTATCAGAACCAGAAACAACAGCAATAGATCCATAGGTTCTTATAGCGTCAGCAATACTGTCTAACACACAAGCAACCATTGTTAATTCATATTCTTCGGCCAAAGTTTCCATAGAGGCATTTCTGATGGAAGTAATCAATTGAAAAATGGAGTTGTTGATATAAACATCTTTTGAAATTCCCTTTGGCGCCTTGAAAGATTCCCCGTGTTCGGCAATGAACATAGCTCTGACAATCTTCCATAAAGTAGCCATAGCTCCTTCTCTCATACCGTAAGAGTTTTCCACTTGTTCCAACAAGATTTTGGTAGCTGGCTCGACATAAGAATAAAAGTCTTTTCCGGTACCGGTAGCTAATTCACCCAAAGCTACAGCAGCCACTTCTTTTTCGTAAGTAATACCGGTATTAACATTGAATTTATTAGCCAAGTCTTCTTCTTCATCTAACCCTTCATCATCTTCATCATCAAAATTGAAATTAAATTCTTCTTGTTCCAAACATTTGAAAATCTCTGGCATGATTTTAGGTAAGAATCCAGCAAATTCTTCACCATAAACTTTGGCCATATTCGAAATGAAGGCGAATCCCGATTCTCTAATTCTAGAGTGTTCAGAGTTCAAGGATTGGTAAGCAGCTTCAGCTAAAGGAGTAGCATATGACGCAAAAGCATCTCTACCAACAGCTCTGGCCATGGTGGAGATATTTTCAAAAGTCAAAGCTCTCAATTCAATGTCATCTTCAGTCATTCCTTCAGTCTGAGAAGCATTAGTGATAAATGGTTCTAAAAATTTAATGGAATCGTTGAAAAATGGAATGAACTTCTTTCCGGCAGCATAAGCAGTAGATCCAATGGCAGACACAATAGAAGCTTTCAAGGTAGGAGTGTTAGCTTGACCCAACATATGAATCAATTTGTTCATCAATGGTTCCAAATAGTTTCCAATTGAATCATGACTCAAGAATTCGATTAATCCATCTAAAGCAACACAAGCGAATTTGTAGACGGCCACAGAGGTAGCAGAGTCAATGATCTCAATTAATAATGGTAAGAGTTCGGCGTGGTAAGCACTAATCACATCTTGTAATTCGGAAGTTAATTGACCCAAAGCTTTTAAAGCAGCAACTCTCACAACCAATTCAGAATCCTTCAAGGTCTTGACCAAAGCTGGCATGAGTTTGTTGATCTGAGCAGCCATGAAATCTGGGGAACCAGGAGAAGTAACACCAATGGCTAAAATGGCAGCTCTTCTCTCGAATTGATTAGAAGAATTCAACATAGGACTGATATTTTCAAACATTGGAGTAATAACTTGAGATGGAGGCAATTCAGCTGACAACATAGCAAGTAATCTTAACCCTAAAGTAGAAGGAGCGTTTTCTTCATTTTCATTCTCTTCTTCTTCATTATCTAATTCATCTTCGATATCGATTTCTTCACTAGCAACTTTTAAGGCGACCAAAGTCATATCTGGAGCGATGTTGCTGGACAAAATCTTTGATTTTTTGATGTTGGCAGAAGAAATCAAGAATTGTAAGGCGAACACTCTGATTTCCTCATCTAACTCGGTGTTAACAGCCAATTCACAAGCTAACTTGATCAAATCAATCAAATGGTTACCGACCAATTTGTTTTCCACGAAAATTAAAGTGTTGAAGACGTTGAACACGTCTTTGGCTTTTTCAAGGTCGTCAGCAGCAATAACTTCCTTCAACACTTGCACCATAGTTGGAATAGAATTCTTGAACTTATTGGCCAAGTTAGAATCGATAGTTGGCTGACTTTCAATAAAAGTAGAAAGAGTATCAAAGGCCAAAACGGCGTTGACTCTAATTTCTCTAGAGGTTTGATCGGTTAATAATCCGGAGAAAAGATCCAAAAAGTCACTGGTGTTGGCC
Source organism: Yamadazyma atmosphaerica (assembly GCA_030574775.1). NCBI lineage: Eukaryota > Fungi > Ascomycota > Pichiomycetes > Serinales > Debaryomycetaceae > Yamadazyma > Yamadazyma atmosphaerica. The sequence continues at coordinate 61,055 of JAJMFQ010000034.1, read as the reverse complement.
ATCAATGCTTCAGATTGGGTTTCAAGTAAAGTGTACAAGGTGAACACAGCCATCTCTTTGGTTTGAGCATTGTCATTTTGAACATTCTGGATCAAAGTAGGTAATAAATCGGGCCATTTGTTTTCATCCAATTCAAGCTCAGCAATAGCCGCTACGACTCTAGCCGATGAGTGTCTAATGAGCTTGGAAGATTGACTGAAAGTATTGGTCAACATGGCGTTTCTAATATCTGGTTTCAAACTTTCATCCACGGTGTCCCATTTGGTGATAACCAATTTTCTGGCTTCGACAGAAGCTAATTGTTTTAATTGATCATCTTGAGCGTTTTGCAAAATATGGAATAACGATGGGAGTGCCAATGGATTGGTATAAAACTCCTTAGTCAACTTCAGGGATGCCTGCTTGACGGCAGCGGTATTGGCAACGAAGGTCTGCTTCAAGGTATCCTCCAAAGCAGCAAGATATTGTGGATCCATCTTTGTAGTTACCTTTAGAAAGAAGACACTAGTAATGTATCTGAAATCTATAGTGATCTCCAAAAAAAAATTTTTTTGAGATGGAGTGTCACGTGACATGTTTGGTTCTATTGTATTACTATGATATGCATTTATGGTATATATATGGTCACATTACGTCATTTAAGTTGGCAGGCATCTCTTTAATCCGTATAGAGTAGAACCGTTGCAAATCTTCGAACTCGCTGACATCATTTCTTGTAATTAGATTTATGGCTACACCTTTTCTCCCAAATCTTCCTGATCTTCCTATTCTGTGAATATAATGTTCTTTATCAAGAGGTAAATCATAATTTATCACCAACGAGATTTGTTGGACATCAATCCCCCGGGCCCATACATCAGTAGAAATCAAGACTCGGGAGTTCCCGGTTCTGAAATCATTCATAATCGAGTCTCGTTCGTCTTGTTTCATATCCCCATGCATTGCGACTACTGAGAAGTTGGCTTTTTTCATTTGATCTGCCAACCAGTCGACTTTAGCTTTAGTATTACAAAATATAACTGCCTGGGTGATGGTTAATGAATCATAAATGTCACAGAGGGTATCAAACTTCCAGTCTTCTTCTTCACATTGAATATGATATTGTTTGATTCCTTGTAATGATACCTCTTCTCTTTTGACCAAGATTTTAGCAGGATTCGTAGTGAACTTAGAGGTCATTTCTATCACTTCTTTAGATAAGGTTGCACTAACAACCACTACTTGAACCGTAGGCGGCATATGCTTATAAATTTCATAGATTTGTTCCCGGAATCCTTTGGTGAATAACTCATCGGCCTCGTCAAGAATGAGAACTTTAATATGTCGAGTATTCAACTGTTGCCGTTTAATAACATCAAGGGCTCTTCCAGGAGTCCCACTGATAACTTGTTGCCCTTGTTGTAACTTCTTCATATCATCCCCCACATTCTTTCCCCCGACACACGCGTGGGTTTGAATATTCATGTATCCACCTAACTGCTTCACCACATTTTGAATTTGCACTGCTAATTCTCGAGTTGGTGATAGAATCAACGACTGACATTCTTTCGATTTGCTATCTAGCGCTTGAAGCATTCCGATAGAAAACGTAGCGGTCTTTCCTGTCCCTGATTGGGCTTGTGCTATAGTATCTCTCCCGGTGATAATTTGCATGATAGCTCTGGATTGAATAGCTGAAGGAGCCTCGAATCCATAACTATAAATCCCTTTAAGAAGACTGGGTTTGAGCTTCATACTTTCGAAAGTTGGATATATTTTGATGTTTTTGGACGACTTAGAGCTGAACTCTAGCTTGTTGTTAACTTCCTCCATCACGCTAGATTGTGGTGATGTGTTATATAGTATGGGCAAGATATAGATAATGGCATCTCATCGCTGCTCATCGCGCATTTATTTCTGATCGTTTCGTTAAAGGACGACGGGAACGAATTGAAGCCAACGTGTTGAATAGTCTTTCACACCAACTTATGATGGAAGATAACCTTATTATTGTTCTAATAGGTGGTGGTCATGCTTGTGGTAAGAAAACCGCCGCTTTTGCCCTAAAGAACCAATTGCAAGATACGTTTGTTGATAAACAGTTGAAGATTGAACTTAAGGATATGGATGATTATGTAACTGAAGATGTGAAACTTGAAACCTATTCTTCGTCTAAGTCCATGGCCATTACTGTCCAAGACGCTAAAGATATGCAATTCCCCCCACTCAAGCCTTCACGGTTTGAATTTGATAGACTAAAGGCAGACATCAACGCCCTTAAGGCTGCTGGTGAAACCGAGATCTTAATCGTACATGGATTATACGCCTTATACGACAAAGAACTAAGAGACATGTCGAATATTAAAGTGTTTATAAGCAGTGACGCTGATACTCGATTGATCCGGTGGATCAGAAGGGATGTTGTTGGAGGACATGAAACCCTTGAAACCGTCATTAATCGGTATCTACAAGGGGCAAGAGCAGAAATGAACGATTTCATCATCCCTACTAAGGGATACAGTGATGTGATAATGCCTTTAGGTCCAGAGCCCAATGCTATCAAACTCTTGGTTGATGGGATTGTTCCTTATATCTCTAAGCTGGAACCACATGCTACACACCTTAGATCTGGGGACTTGACCTACAGAGACGACAAGAGATCATATTACGAATTAAATTGAACTTAGCATTAGTCTAATATATATTACGGTGAACATTGGTTTACTTAAGATGAGTACTTATGGGGTCTTTGTCTATGGAGTACTCTGTGAAATTGCTGATTCTTTCATTGGAGATCACGCTTCTTAAACTTTTATCATTCAAGTACCAATTATTGATCAAATAGATCATCTCATTATTCCTCAAAAATTCCACAAATCCTGGGTAGACTTCAAAGCTGTCATTTTCAATCAATGATCTCATGATGTAATAGAGCTTATCGTATTGAACTCCGGACTTGATAAACATGTCGGAAATAGTTCCCTTGGGGACGGCTTGTAAAGGATCTTCTTCCACGGCATCATGCAAATTCTTTGAAATCAATTTGATCAACTTATCGATGGGGAAAACCAAGTCATTAGAAGACAATTTGGTGCCGATGGAAGTGAAGGTATTGTGGATGAGGATATAAAGGGGTGTTTTTGATTTGTTGTCGATTAAAAATGTCCGGTATAATTTTTCAAACAATAATTCCCATCTTTTCAAGATATCATCGGAATTGTTATAATCAGACACTTTAAAGATTAATAAAGACAAATCGTAGTAACCCAATGGATCGGTGAAATCGTTGAACAAGTCAGTCAAGTTCAAGATCTTGTAGTTCAATTGATCGATAGTTGACTGTTTGTTGCTGATATTAATTCTGGTGTCGGCTCTAATGGTCGACAAGATATCCAATTGAAGGTTTGCCACGTCAAATAAATCTTGGACCATGGTAGATAACTGAATCATTTTTTGTCTCAAATTAGGTGAACAAATACAATTGCAGAATCCATTGGCTCTGGAAAGATACTCGATTCTTTGCACCAAAGTTAATTTGAAATCGGAAATCGCCAATGTGTACAAGATGCTAGCAGCGTTATAGTAGTTCTCTCTTCTGGCATGGTACGACCATAACAACTCACTTAATTTCAAATCATTGGTAGACTTCTCTTGCAAAAATGGTAAAATGAAAGGAGTGTTGATTTCCAAGAGTCTTTCGCTGGCCCCTTGATCAATGAACCATTGGTAGAATTCATAATGGAAAAATTTGTCTTTGGACACAAAACAGGTTTCATAAGTTGAATTCCTTACTTCGATGATTTCATTGGTCTTCAATGGATCATTCAATTTGGTGACAGTGACCACTTTCAAATCTGTCTTGGTTAATATACTGAATACCAAGTCGTATAACTGCTTACGCTTCTCGTTATTGTTCGTGACTTTAGTGGACTTCTCTAATTGACTAGCCAATTTCAATAATAATTCAACAGCTCCCACGTAGTATTCCAACTCCAACATAATGTTGATTGAATTCTGAATATTCTCGAGGGTCAATGATTCATATGCTTGTTCAAATAATAATACGGCATTTTTCAAGCACTTGGTCTTCAAGTCATTATCTCTAAAGCCAATATTCTTAGCCTTGGTCAAATTCTCAATGGCTTTGAAAATAAACACATCGTCGGTTGACACAAATGAACCACATCTACCTTGAAGAGAACTGGCAATCAAATCAATAGATCCACCTTTCAAAATATTTTTATTGATGATGGAACTCAATAAGTCCTTGATCAAGCTTTTCACTTCATCGTTGGGTAATAAAAGATCTTTAAAGTTCAATTTCAATAAATTCAATTGGTTTGGCACCGTTAAGAATTTCAAGATCTCGTGGAAATTCTTATTGGCTTCAGTCTCTTCTATCAAAACCATTAAGAACGATAATGCTTCTTTCATAGAATCAAGAGATTTCAAAATGGATGTGAATGCAATATGTTCAGATCTTATGCATATTTCGTTCTCAAATCTAGTAGGATCAGAACTGTAATTAGGGGCATTCAAGCCTTGGATTGTGTTTCCGTTTTCAACAAAAAATTCAATCAACACGATAATAGAACCCATGAAGTACTCTATTTGTTTCTTAGTGATATTCAATCCTTGTATTAACAAATTGTCTTTTATTGATGTATCATCAACTTGATTGAAGGTGTTGAACTTAATATTTGGTAACGGTAAGAATACTTTGTTGTTCCAATAATCCCTAAAGATTCTCGAAACCAATAAACAGGTCCCATAGAACCTGTCACTTAAAATTACTTGATCATGACCGCTTTCCTTCTGATTGAAAAGAGGGCCCATTTCAATCAATCTGGAATTATTACCACAAGTCGAAAATAGCATTTGTGCTTTCCTCTTGAATAAATCAGTGGATGCATGATGACCATATGAACAAGATAAGTACAATAAAGTCGAGCAAGTCTCTTCATATCCATTCTCTTCGATGAAGTTTTCGATTATTTCCTCATTCAAAGAGTTCAAAATCTTATCTGGAGTCTTAAACTCGTATACCTGAATACCAAAATTGGTCAACACAGCGAATCTTAACGCTGGTTTAGTATACTGGCTGGCCATTACATTTGAATAACCATTTGGCAGTTTAGTGGCATTCATAGATGGAGTCAATTGGACAATATCATGAACAAAAGTGTTGTGGTCGATTTTCAAGAACTCGGCATCTTCAATTAATTTATTATTTTTCTTCAAGAATCCATAATTTGTGGTGGAAACAAATAACTTATCCGAGTCTTTAGATCTTTTAACCACCAAATAGACTCCGGGACTTATCACCTTACTAAACTTTGTGTTCTTCAACAATTGAGATTTTTGTTGATTTGAAATCAACTGCGAGATGTACTGTTTCGATCTGGTGAAGGAATCCAACTCATTATTCAAAGTAGGCAATTCTTTTGAAGGAGGGAATTTCAAAGTCACCACATTTAACTTGAGTCTATTACTAGATTGGAAGAAGGACATGGTTCCCAATTTCAAGAATATACGAACCCCATAATTCGTGATTGCTATTAATTGCACGGCAGAAGATTCCTGGGACAATATTTTTTGAATGCTGACGATTTTGAATTTCAGAAATGACTTGAAGTTGGCTGAATCTACAAATAATGACGACACGTTTTTGAAGATCTCGCTGGGGGTTAGTTTATTGGAAGTGGAGATTTGCTTATCTTTCAATTTATAAGTTCTTATGATGGATTTGTTGGACAAGGAATACAACACCTCTCGTTCGTCGTCAAGTTCCAATTGAGTAATAACTTCAGGAATATTCAGAGGCTGGGTAGTCAGACCCAGCGAAGAGCCAGGGTTTGGAGTATGCAGTTGATGCTGATGAGCTTGATGACTATGGGAATCATCAAATATGCTAGGTAAACTGAAACCAGACTTGGTAAGACATATTTTGTCACACTTGTTTTTTATGAACGAAGATTTGTTATTATAATCCAAGCGCCAGATGTTTATACCTTCACTAAAATAAATCTCACCCTTGTCATTCACAATTATATTGTTTACCACCATCCCTTGAATGGATACAGACAAGTTGGGATCAAAGATCTCCAAATTGTTCAATGCTTTATTATACTTGATCACATAGATATGGATATCGATGGGAGTGGAGATTATCAACATATGATTAATGTCGTTGACAAATACTCCAGGTCTTGGTTTTGCCAACTTAACAGACAAAATTGAATGTCTAATTTGATCAATAGTTAAGAATTGGTTGGCATGGTTAAAGGATGACTGTGGAGCCATATAATTCCATAACATCAATTTGTTATCGACAATAATCCAAGACCGGTTAATTTCCGGGAACAACCCGATCTTAGTAATTAATTCACTGGAGTTGTATTCGTCGAAAAACTTATCGGGTAAATTATACTGCTGGATTTTTTCAAACCGGGAAAAGTCTCCTAAACCATTGGCATTGAAATAGTAATTATCTAGGGTGGAGGCATTGACTTTATTGATCTTATCATCGCCATACAAATCAGTGGGGATCATGGAATCGATTTTTATCAAGTCTGTGATATATTTATAACTCAATTTCAATGGCGGCAATTCATTAAAGTTGGGGACTTTGATTTTATAACTAACATCATTAACCGAGTCCAAGTCGATTTGCATCCTAGAAGACGACTTGATGGGGTTGGTCTCCTTTTGGAACTGCAACGAGTCCAACAACGGGTCCCCTAGCTTGATTGTAGAAGATATAAATCCCATCTATGTGCGTTTATGGTTGGATTCTCCTACGTAAACAATAGTAAACGCTGTAGATTGATTTTTTTCATTGGATTTTCAACGCGGCGACGAGGTCGTGTGCGATGGTGAATGTGGTGATAGAGGATATATATTAATGACAGTAGGTCAATGAAGATGAACTAGAAAGCTGTCTATGGCGACAAGTATAGTTCTACAGCATGTCGTACAAAAAGAAATCACTGGCAAATAGCCATAACTTATATTATCGAGTACAATACAAAAAGAGAAACATATATATTACATAATACCATATTATCTGTACTGCTATCAAAGCTTTACTAGGACTTACTCTTCTTCAGCGTCTTGTTTCTTAGCAAATCTAATAACATCATAATAAGTTTGGTTCAAGTTGGTGACATAACGTTTGTTTTCGCCAGATTCGTCGGTCAATTGTTTCTGTTTGACATCACATTCCACGTACAATTGCATACCTGGTTTCAAGTAATCATTGAAGAAAGAAATGTGACGTTCATTGAACACACTAATATTGAACCAATCTGTGGATCTTTGGTTTTCTTCATTAGGACTGAATCTGTTAACAGCTAAGGAATAACTGATAAGAGGAACACCTGATTTGGTTTCCCTGGCAGTGACGTTACCGACAGTTCCCATCAATTGCATTTTAGCAAAGGCATTTCTGGCAGAAGTGCTGGAGAAGTTTCTGATTGATTGAACAGATCTGAACATGTTTGATAAATGTTAGAATTAATTATTTGGCGTTTTGTAAATGAATATTTCGTTTTTCAAATTAACGCGTTGAGAATAATATAGGTAATGGCACGTTACTTCTAATAGTTATTATAATCAATTAATATAAAGTTACATACTAAACAGTCTACCTAATGCACATATCCGTTGATGCCATCCGTACTCTCTTGATACGACTCCAATTCTCAGTCCAAGTTCTTATCCCATAATATCCGAATAAACCATCCTGTAGTCTTATTTGGAGCGCTAAGTAATAACGCTCACTCTTACAGTATTGTAGTACTAATGCTGGTCCTAATACTGGTCCTAGAACTGGTCCTAATACTGGTCCTAATACTATTCTCGTTCTGGTTATATATCATTCCAGTTATTGCCTCCACACATCACCAACGATGAAGACCCAGTTTCGCTTGTTACGTCATCATTATCATAATGATTCGTCGCGTTGGTCCTAAGGTATTTTGTATAAGGCAACTCATAACTACGACCACTGTAGTTACTATAGTCTTTAGAAGGATATAACTTTAATAACATCTGATTCAAAAGTGGATTAGGTTTTTGATTAAGATGACTTCTTAAATTATAATGAATTTTTTTGAACTGTCTTAACTCGGCCTTGTTCATTCCTTTGAGGAGTTCATCTCCATAAAATTGCTTGATTTGTAAGATGGAGGTATCCAAAGAATTATTACTCAAATTCTCATCAAGATCCCACGAAGCAACATTATCATCAACAAACTCACTATCCACATCATTCCAGTTGGTGATCCGGTCACGAGATTTGTTGAATAATCTTTCTAATCTCAGCTGTGATGGATCAAAGTTATCAATCAAGGAATCTGTATCTGTATCTTCATCATCTGCGTCTTCTTCCTCTTGTTCCTCTTGTTCTTCAGTCTGGTCATGTTGATACTCAAGTTTCTCTACAGTTCTAGAATCTTGTCTCTCTTCTTCCTCTTCTTCTTCCAAGTCCGGTTCTGTAAGTTCATCTCTCTCTTGAGTGGTGCTGGATAAGATATCTGAATCTGGATTAAACAACACCCAGCTTGATTGGTCATCCGAGAGAATAGATCTCACTTCCTCATTATCAGTATTGACCACCACTTTCTGGGAGGGGTAGTTTAACTTGTATCCGTTAAACGCCATGATATAGTTCAAAGGTTGGTTGTTAAAGAATAAAAAATATACAAACTTGTTAACTAATGACTAGCGTTATTTATATATCCTTTACCGATAAGGAGTTATCGCAAAGGGGATTTTGGGAACTCCATGCAGGAATGATGGGCCACAGCAAATTGCAACGGGAGAGACGAGGCTTCTCCGTGCTAGCCTTGCCACAGTAACCGTGATAGATCCGTTCCGGTGATGGCGGTTAACATAGAGGATCTACTAGAAAGACTATATATAATTAGTGGAAGTTCATAATGTTGCTTGCTGTGATATAGTGTCATAGTGTTGGCAGTACTGACGCAATGTGGTGAAATACTGCCGCGCAAACTAGTGCCACACTCGTGCTACGCTAGTACCATATTAGCACCACACTGGTGCCACACCAGCTGCATACTAGTACTAAAACCACCAGCTCCAACACATCCAACTCTTCACGACGTTACAATAATCAGATAGGGGTGAAAGACTTTTAGATTAAAATGAAATGTCTTCAATCAAGTGTCAGTAAATTCATAATCATCATATTATTATAACATATAGAAAGAAGAAAATTTTTAATCTCTTCTCCAGCTATATGGTGTGCGTGCAATGGGTCATGTGACTCCGGCGCCGAAAGATTTTTCAGAATTAACTGCGGAAGTGTAGGTTATTGTATTGACTAATCACCATAAATCACCATGGCTATTCACGGATTAGGAGAAGCAGATCAACAATACGATGGATCAAACTTAAGAGTAGGTATCTTACATGCCAGATGGAACAAAGAAACCATCGACAGTTTGGTTGAGGGTGCTAAACAAAAACTATTGGAATTAGGAGTTAAGCCAGAGAATATTATTATTGAATCTGTTCCTGGTTCATTCGAATTACCTTACGGAAGTAGATTATTCAGTCAGAAATACGATAAGTTGGGTAAGCCATTGGATGCCATTATTCCTATTGGTGTATTGATCAAGGGGTCTACCATGCACTTTGAATACATTTGTGACGCTGTATCCAAACAAATCATGAGTTTAAGCTTTGAATTAGAAAAACCAGTTGTGTTTGGGGTGTTGACTTGTTTAACTGATGAACAAGCCAAACAAAGAGCTGGGTTAGGAGGCCATAACCACGGAACTGATTGGGCTGCTGCTGCCATTGAAATGGCCACTAAATTCAATTAAATGATTCATCGTCGCTCTTTTTAAGTCAATTGTCCTCTCTATATATTTCATTATACATCCTCTTAATTATGCTTCTTTTAAACGCCCTTAAATCCACCTAGTCCAATTTTTCATCTCCAGAAATTCTCCATACAATGTTATCAGTGCGGCCATCTTTATCGCAGTTGAGGTAAAAATTTTCAACGTCGACATTATGAGTGGGTGTATGTAAAGATGAAATAGCAACATAGATACGGATATGTAGTGGTAGAACAGTGGAATTCCACTAGCAAGTGGCTTCTTACTTATACTGTGCAAAAACTCCGAACTTTTGAACCGTTCTGAGTCTTTATTGACTCGTGTGTATCTTTGAGCTACTCAGACGAGCTAAACGAGTGATACTAACTATTATAGTCCGTTTACTTGACTTGGTCAAGTTTTTATTGCCAATTGTGCCAGAGGTTGAGTTGCCCTATGAAAGAGTAACTTTAGACGAAAAAATCGTCTATACTGTCAGTTGTGGGATTGTGTTCTTAGTTGGACAACTTCCACTTTATGGCTTAAAACCTAACGCCTTCTTGTATATTCAAGATCCATTCTATGAATTCAGAAACATCTTCGCCATGGAAAAGGGAACTTTATTGGAATTAGGTTTACTTCCTGTTATCACCAGTGGATTTTTGTGGCAATTAGCTACGTCCTTCAAACTTATCAATGTGAACTTGAGCTTGAGAAGTGAAAGAGAATTGTATCAAACTGGTCAAAAATTAACTAGTGTTGGTTTATCGATTGTTTACTTGGTGGGTTTGTTCTTGTCCAACTACTATGATGCTAGTTTCAAGAACTCCACGGTGGGAACTCCTGTTTCGATTACTAGTATTGTGTTTGTGTTTGTGCAAGTGTTTGGATTCAATTTCTTAGTTACTTTGATGGCTGAAATCATTGATAAGGGCTACGGGTTTGGAAGTGGGATCTTGGCTTTGCTTACTGTCCAATTCACTTCTGGGTTCATCAAGGACGTGGTTGGATTGGAATTGATTCCTTTGAAGAACTCAAACAAGTTTGAAAGCGCTGGTGCTTTATCGAATTTTTTCAAAAACTTTTCGTTCAAAAACATGCAAGCCAATATTGTCAACAGTTTCACCAGATTACAATTACCTAACTTGTCCCAAATCTACGTTATGTTGTTCACTATGTTGGTGATGGTTGCTTTGAATAACTTCAGAATCGAATTGCCAATCAGATCCACCAAAATGAGAGGTATGAATAACATCTATCCAATCAAATTGTTATACACTGGATGCTTACCAGTATTATTTGCAATTACTGTTTTGTCCAACTTGCAAATATTTGGTTATTTTGTTGCCTCTATTTTCAACTATCCTATCATTGGTAGTTATCAATTAATCAACACCGACTTGGTGTTGACTAATGGTATCTTATACTACTTTTCTGCCCCAAGTGTGTACCAAATTATTTTGAATCCACTCAAAACTTTCATTTATGGTGCCACTGTGGTTGTGTTGGCTACTTGGTTTGCTAACCAATGGGCTTCAATTTCTGGTTCTGCTCCTAAGGATATCTCCAAACAATTCAAAGAACAAGGAATTTCCATTGCTGGTAAGAGAGATGTTTCCATCACCAAGGAATTGTCGAGAATTATTCCTGTTGCCTCTGTCAGTGGTGCATTCATCACTGCTGTGTTGGCTATAGTTGGAGAGATGTTGGGTGGATGTGGTAAAGGTGTTGCCGGTGTCATTGCTGTTGGGGCTGGATTTGGTATCATGGAAGAAGTAGGTATGGAACTCCAACAGAACGGAGGTGCTTCTCAATTATTGGGGGCTCTTGGTCAATACCAATAAGCCTATGAATGTTGTACCACTTCTCAATCATTGTCCTTTCAATCATTGCCCTTTCAATCATTGTCCTCCGGAATGCTTCAAGTCGAAGTCCGTTACAAGTCATTTTTCGTTATTCTTGTTTGATAAACATTCTCACTAAAAAAAGATAAAAATTCTTATTCATAACATTTATGTATTTAATTAGCAATGCAAATAATAAGCAAAGCACATATCTATGTCTATAATCTAAAAGAAGAGTTTCTTACGATTTTGGTTCCCAATGTCACTGATGGTAGACACTTCTTCTGGAGTCAACTCAAAATCCAATTGTAACGATTGTCTCACTCTTGTCTCGTTTGAAGACGTGGTAATAGGCATCACCCCCATTTGTAAAACCCACTTCAAAATAATTTGACTATCGGTCTTACCATATTTTTCTGTTAATTGTTCAATAAAAGCTGACAATTTTTCGTCTTTGAATTTGAATAAAGAGCATAATGGATTGTAACCTTGAACCAAAATGTTATGATCCTTACAATACTGGACAATATTGTCCGACTGATTCTGCAAATTAGGATGGAATTCAATCTGGTTCACCACTGGGTAGAATTCTTCAGACGGACACACCTTCAAAGTCCTTTCAATATGTTCTTGTGTATAATTAGAAACACCGATATATCTTATCTTTCCGGTTTTCTTCAATCCAATCAATTCCTGCCAGATGGATTCAAGAGTGTAGCCGAAATCATCGACGAAATAAGGGGCATGGATTAAGAACAAATCGATATAATCGGTTTTCAATTCCTCTAATGCTTGTTCAAACGCTTTAGTAATAGTCTCTGTTGCTCTCAAATCCTTCACGATCACAGGGGCATACTTGGAGGTGATCCATAAATCCTCCCGTTTAACTCCACTCAATTGCACTGCTTCTCCGAGCTCTGGTGCTGTGGTGTATATTTGAGCCGTGTCAAGATGATTGAATCCACATTTGATACTTAATAAGACTTGATCTACCACTGGTTGACACAATCCTCCGTTAAGCTCAGACAGCTTTTTGGTCCATTGCCATTTGGTTCCGGTTCCGGTTCCTATAGTAATCGGTTTATTGGACTTGGTGGTAAAGCGAGCTAATGGATCCATTGGAGTACGACTTGAATAAAAAGTGAAGTGGTTTAATAGGAAAGAAATGAAAAGTGAGTAATTAATAAGCGATTTGAAAAACCGTTGAACGGCGTGGAGATCGCATCACCAGTTTGAGCCACATTGTGTCACAACCGTACGATAAGAGTGGTTCAATGGAAACCGGTATGACTGCTGGGGATAGGTGGGATTATTAGGATACGAGATGGTGGTAAAGAAAAATGTGGTGGGAGGATAAGTTAGCTCGTATAAAGCATGGAACCGTTTGAGCTGGGATGCAAGTGCCCCGCAGAATATAGATATAGTAGTTTAGTATGTTTAGTAGATATAGTGGATGTTGTATGTTAGTAGGTATGAGTTAGTAGTTGGTTGACGAACATTAGCCAATAGACGGCACATATAGTTCATAGTTAACACTACTTGTTAATAGGGAAAAGCGAATAGCGCATCTGCAAATACTTAGCATTCACCCACTATTAATTGCCCCATCATTAACCATACAACTATCGTCTATAGTAAGCATCTACCCCATAGTAATCTACCACTATCCACAGTACCCAAGATACGACTCGGAAATCTCCTTTATGGTGTTAAAATTGACCGGAATCTCTCGCTTTAAAGCGAGATGCTTACGTAAGACGATAAGAATCTGAAAAATATCTTGTCTTTCTCTTGGTTTGTTCCTGTTTCCAATTTTCTTAGCTCCATTTGCCTTGGATTCCGTCTAGGATCTTCGGGGACCACCGTTACTCTCGGCCCTGAATTGGTGTTATCGGAGAGAGCCATCGTTATCGCGTCCCTATCCAATCAGATCTTGGTTTCATTTAGCCTAAACTGGTATGTTTAAGCCTCGCTGCAAATCTCTTTCCTAAGATTTTTGAGGATAAGAGCTATCTCTGGATCTAGCTTCCTTTGTCTTTTATAGTTCCGCCTTATTGGTGGCTGTCACTCTTACAGATTCAATGGTTCAATGTTAATGATGCTTCGGCTATTTCCATTCGGAGATTTATTTTATTTTAGTTTTTTTTTTTTATTTTTTTTATTTTATTTTTTTTTTACTATGTTTAAGCTAAACGAGATCGAGTTGTAAATGCAATTAGAGGACACTAATTCACCATTGACTAATAACAGGCGGCCCAAGGACCATGGAATAATATCCTTCTGTCACCCTTCAACATTTGCTTGTTGGCAGTCTGGAGAAGCCCTTGTTCTTATCGCTTTTTTATTTGTCTTGGAATTCTTCTGCAACCACTATGCAAAACTTCAGCATTTCTTGTCCTGCTGATTTTCTTTTTTTTTTCTTTTTTTGTCGGTTTTATTCGTTATTTCGATTCCTTATCAGATTCAAGGGTAGATCTCGTAGTATTTATACCATGAGTTTTGCTGACTTGAATAGGTCGATTCAGTTTTCATTTTATTTCAATACACATTAACAATGAATCTGGTCAAAGATTTTGGGAAACGGATGGTCAAAAAATGGACCACCAAGGAAGGGATCTTAGGGGACTACGATTATGGATATTTGTTCATACCTCAGCTTCCTTTCACTAGAAACAAACCAAAGACTCAACCATTCTTTGGGTTGGAAAGTGATATGCCTGTTTTATTAGGAGCACTTTTAGGATTCCAACATTCTTTGGCTATGTTAGCAGGAGTCGTTACCCCTCCACTTATTATCTCATCGGTGGCTAACTTAGAGCCTGAACTTCAGAAATATTTGGTTTCTGTTTCTTTGATTGTTACTGGGATTTGTAGTTTTGTACAGATCACCAGATTTCATATTTGGAAGACTCCTTACTATATTGGAACTGGGTTGATCTCAGTGGTGGGGACTTCTTTTGCAACCATTACTATTATTTCCCAAGCACTCCCAATGTTATACGCTGATGGTACTTGTCCTACAATAGATGGTGTCCCTCAACCATGTCCTGATGGTTATGGGAAGATTTTAGGAACTGCCATGGTCTGTGCTTTGATTGAAGTGTTGAGTAGTTTCACTCCTTCAAAAATTTTGCAAAAAATCTTCCCTCCATTAATTACAGGGACTGTAGTGTTCTTGATTGGAGCTCATTTAATTCATTCTGGATTCAATGACTGGTTAGGTGGTTCATCTTGTGCTCATGAACAATGTCCTTCCAACCACGGAACCACCAATCTTTGGGGGTCTGCCCAATTTGTGGGGTTAGGATTTACGGTATATGCTACTATTATTTTATCAGAGAGATTCGGATCGCCAATCATGAAATCTTGTGCCGTTATTATTGGTTTATTGGTTGGATGTATTGTTGGAGCTGCTACTGGATACTTCAACAGCTCACAAATTGACAACGCTAGATCTTTTACCTTCATGTGGGTTTACACGTTCAAATTAGGATTCTTGCCTCAAGCAGTCTTGCCGTTCTTGATGGTATACTTAGTGTTGATGATGGAAGCTATTGGAGATATTACTGCTACTGCTGAATTGTCCAAGATTCCTCTTGAAGGGGAAAACTACGAGTCCAGAATTCAAGGAGGGATCTTGGCTGATGGGTTATTTGGAGTGTTAACTGGATTGATGACTTTGACTCCCGTGTCAACCTTTTCCCAGAATAATGGGGTTATTTCTGTTACCAAATGTGCTAATAGGAGAGCTGGTTACTGGTGTTGTTTCTTCTTGATCATCATGGGGGTTTTCTCCAAATTTGCAGCCGTGATTGTTTCTATTCCAAAACCAATCTTGGGAGGTATGACATCTTTCTTATTTGCCTCGGTTGCAGTATCAGGATTGAAGATTGTTGCTGAGAGTGAATTCACCAGAAGAAACAGATTCATTTTGACTGCTATTTTATTACCAGGTATGGCAGCCATCTTAATCGAAGGATGGTTCGACAATGTGTTCACTTATGACGGTGATAACACTGGCTTAAAAGGATTCTTCCAAGCCATTACTTTAGTGATGAACTCCGGTTACGCTGTATCAGGATTCCTTGGAGTTATCATTAACTTATTGATTCCAGAACAATCAGACGAAGACGACGTTGAAGAAGTCAATGAAGTGGTGATAGAGTCTGGTAGTGAGAATGTAGAGTCCTATAATGCTGAGATCAAAGCCAAATCGTCTCATTGATCGATGTTTTTAAGGAGCCCCATGAGGCATACGTTCGTTTAAATATTGTGGGGTGGCCTATTGTTACTGTATACGATTTTCTACTTCTATATCTAGTTCTATTTATTTGTCATTTATTAATATAACATTCATGTTCAGCCAATCACTATAGCGCCAAAGTAAGCTGCCGCGGCGCCAGCACCGTTCCGTACCATCGCCGCTTGGCTCCACCGCCGCTCGGGCCCAATGCGGATAATCCGAGCCAAGTAAGATCTGTAATATTGGTAAGTTAGTACATGTTTCGAGGCTATTATAGCATCCTGGTGTTAAGCATTCATATTAAAACTCACTGGCATCTATAGACACCTTGCACATCACTTTTAAACCGTCATTATCGCTTAATAACCACTGCCATTTCACGTTTAAAGAATCGTGTACTGTCCATCGTGCCGCTTTCGGATCGTAAATGGCTCCTGATTTGGCCATGCTTTGTTCGGACCTTGGGGCAATTTTACGTCATACAGTATTGGCAACAACATGACAACTTTCTTAGCATTTTAACTATATATATAGAGGACTACGCCTACAGCAAATTTCATAGATAAAACTTGTGTTTCTAACGTTATACTGTTAATACATCAGGCTAGGTTAAGGAGTTGTGGTCACTAGAAGCATCTAAGCGCCTCAT
Organism: Yamadazyma atmosphaerica; assembly: GCA_030574775.1. Taxonomy (NCBI): domain Eukaryota; kingdom Fungi; phylum Ascomycota; class Pichiomycetes; order Serinales; family Debaryomycetaceae; genus Yamadazyma; species Yamadazyma atmosphaerica. Next base: position 44,492 of record JAJMFQ010000034.1, on the reverse strand, counting down.
TAGTCTATTTATGAGTTTAGATTGATATTTTGTCTTGTATTCCATATTTAAAGATCAGCATCGGTTTTATCATCACGTCGTACTCATTTGAGATAGAACATAGACTATAATTTGGCATAGACTATAATTAGCATTCATCAGCTATAGTTCATACTGTTTCATTTTTTTTATTGTGGTTCATACATTTGCTGTGGTCATACTATCTCATCCCAGCTTATTAGTTGATACTATCCCATCCTAACTTATCCTAGTTCGGATTACTCATTTCATCCCCGAGTCCAATATGCCAAGATCCATATCTAGTGAGGTTACCTCCCAGCATTCCTCCAATAACACCATCGACACTGTTAGCCTTGGCAGTAGGGCATCTATCTCCACCGATATGTCCGACGCGTCTATTCCCTCCTACATAGAGAGTACCACCAAATGTCCCCAATATACTGCCCCCACAGAGGATTTGCCAGGCTACAAACCTACCATCGAATACTTTGGGTTATGCTTACATCAGTTGGAGCTCCTAAACCCCTATAAGTTAAATAATAGTCCTAATTGGGAACCAGTGTTGATTGAGATCAATTCCACCCAATTGGTGATTTACGAGCTACAATGTGATAAATCCTTGAAACGATTGATAAGTGCTTTATACAAACTTATGAATGAATCAGATAGAGCTAAAGTTTACACCACCAAGTTCCATGAGTTGAAACTCCAACTGGCATTGAAACCACTTTCTAAGCATTATGAATTATTGAAGGATAATAATCTTCTTTTCGAACCCACCACAGGCCGTAATAGGTTTGACCAAGTTAAAAAACTATTGAACGCGGTCCCCAAGTCAAAGTACACCTTGAATAATAGTAAATTTGGTGTTGCTCCTCATATGGATTCTGGGACAGATGTATCATTGAATCCTTTAAAATATGATAATACAATCCGCATACGAGTTGAAATGCATCAAATGTTATTACAATTCTGGTCTTTCCACTCTATGATTAATTGGTTTCGGAATCTTATAGTGGGGAAAGATCTCTGTACGAATTTCAATATCAATAAATCGTTATCGAAATTCAAAATGATTCCAACCATGGAATCGATGGAAGATTTACATCTTCTTCAAACTATAGCTACCAAAGGAGATGTAATTTCCGCCTCCCCTACGGTATCACTACAAGGATACCAATTCTATATCAAAAATACCTTTAGTGATATTGAAACTAAACTAATCAAATCGAGTTTACCAGTGCTTCAAACATTTGATAAATGGACCCATTTGGTGTTATCTGATTACCGTCAATTTGACACTGTTATCCACAACAACAACTTATTCATCAACTATGGGAAACTAAAGCGAAAGCCTTCCACCAAGATGCCTTCTAACGTCCAATGTCGATTGTTCTCTATTGAACAAGAAGGATTGGTCAGCATCACCCTGTAATTTACCTAGGCTCCAGTAGCCTAATTTAGCATACTTTATCATCTTACATAGATCTTTCCTATACATATGACTAACGACAGATCCATCGCTTTCGTAGGTACTGATAGAGTAGCCGCTAAGTTGAAAATTCCATTGTGCATCTCAGATTCCGTATGGCCCTCGCTCAATTAGGCAACTCTAGCAGACAGGGCTAATTTTTGATGCCTCATTGGACAGAACTTTCCTTATCCCTGAATTTAAAAGGTTGTGGGCCATTCGAAATTGGTCTATTCTGATTGTGATGTGCCTTTTCATGGGCTGGTACTTATTACGAGGACTTCAATTAGTGTCTGTACGAAGAGTAATAAGATTACCATCCATAATGTAGTAGAAGGTTGACTGTTTTCGCCTATTTGATTACAACCCATCCCTCTCTAGAATGGTAAGCCTCTTCCTGGTTATCAGTAAAGCCGATATATTTCCGTTCCAACGGCTCTTTATAGGCCCGATGGTTCAAATCTGTCAAATTTTTCACCACCGAAAATCCTTTATCTTATCTAACAGCGGAAATCTGAAAAAGAAAAGACAATGCGTGGCAACGGCTTTAAAAGCTAAGTCCTTACATTGCCTATTGGGGGCCAGGATGGAATTCGATATATATATATATAGAGGCGTAGTAGGCTTTTGTAGATTTTGTAGACTTTGACTTTATTTATATTAACAAAAAATATGGCTGATCCAGAATTAAAGGGAGTCAGATCCAATATTACCGTGGATAATCTTAATGTTAAGTCCATACTATCTAATAGAGGGGCAGTGATAAGTGTTGATCATGAAGTTGATGCTGATGAAGCCATGATTTTGGCTTTGGGGTATAAACAAGAATTCAAAAGAGAATTCAATATGTGGACCGTGTTCGCCGTGTCTTTCAGTGTGTTGGGTTTATTGCCTTCTATTGCCGCCTGTCTTGATTACCAACAGTTGGTGATAGGTGCCAGTCCAGTACCATGGATTTTGGCAATCATATTTATCACCTCTGTGGCCTTATCTATGGCCGAAGTTGCTAGCGCTTTTCCTACTAGTGCTGGAACTCCATATGCTGTGTCTCAATTGGCTCCACCACAAATCGCTTCTTTGATGACTTGGTTAACTTGCTGGTCCAACTGGTTATGTCAAATCACTGGGGCTCCATCAGTTAATTTCTCAGGGGCCCAGTTGATGTTTGCTTTGGGGACTTATAACAATCCTAAGTTTCAACCCACCGTGGGCCAAAGTTATGCTTTGACTTTAGGGATTGAAGTGGTTCATGCCATTATGACTAGTTTACCTACCAGATGGATTGCCAGAATCAACTCTGTGGGGACTATTTCTAATGTTTTATTCTTAGCTATTGTCTTTGTTATGATATTAGCTGGTAATAAGAGACAAGAAATCTTTGCCGGAGACCCTGATTTTGGTGATATTCCTAAATTTAACTCCAACTCTAAAGCTTGGGGGTTATATAATCAAGCAGAATGGCCTACTGGTATTTCCATGTTAATGTCCTTCTTGGGGGTTATTTGGGCTATGAGTGGTTATGATTCTCCATTCCATTTATCAGAAGAGTGTTCCAATGCTGCTGATGCTGTTCCTAAAGCTATTGTGATGACTGCTGTGGGGGGTGGGGTTATTGGATTTATGTTCATGTTAGCTATGTCTTATACTTTTGTTGATCTTGATCTTATTGCTGAAGATCTCCAAGGTTTAGGTCAACCATTTGTTTCTTATTTGGCACAAGTGTTGGAGAAGAAATTGGTCAATGCTGCTATTGCAATGACGATTATTGCTTCATTCTTCATGGGTGAATCTTGTATGGTGTCTGCATCCAGAGTCACTTATGCTTATTCTAGAGATGGATTGTTTCCATTCTTTTCCAAATGGGGAGCCCAAGTTAATAGATTCACCAATACTCCTGTTAACGCTGTGTGGATTAACTGGGTTATCATGCAATTATTATTATTATTAATGTTTGCTAATTCCACTGCCATCTGGGCTATTTTCTCCGTTGGTGGTATTGCCGGGTTTGTATCCTTCATCACCCCAATTGTATTTAAAATCACTTATAGTTATCATACTTTCAAGAGAGGTCCATTTAGTTTGGGTAAATTCTCCAGACCATTAGGTTTCTTGAGTTGTTCATTCGTGTTAGTTATGATCCCCATTTTGTGTTTCCCATACACCAGAGGGTCCGATTTGACCTTGGACAACATGAACTGGACTGTTGTTGTTTACTTCGGTCCAATGTTGTTGGCTTTGATATGGTTCTTAGTAGATGCTCATAAATGGTATAAAGGACCTAAATCGAATTTGGAAGACGATTCGTTGGCCTATAATGTGCAAGTGGTTGATGGTATTCCTGAATACCACGGTCAAACCATCGACGAAAAGTCTTCTGCTTGAACCCATATCAAGTAAGATATTCAATTCCTATTATTGTTTTATGTATTAGAGTTAGTTTTTATAGGCTGCAAAATGCCTGGTTTTTTTATGTGGTTGCAACAATCGCAATTCTGGGATCTTTTTTCGCAATCATTGCAACCATCGATTTGTTGCCAGTAGAGTGATAAGGAAATATATATACAACTTATATTTTACAACCAGTATAAAACATACACCAATATACCTCTATAACACATAACTAATACAAAAACAAAGAAAATATATAACGCTGCGTTGAAGGGCAAGCATTAGAAACTTTTGGAAACTTTTTTTTTCTTTCATTTTTTTTTTTTTATTTTATTTTTTTTTTTTTCAGCAAACCTACTACAGTAGACTCACATCATCATATCATTATCGTTAAATTCGTCGTCCATCATCCCGAAATAGTGTTCAGGTTCTTTAGCAAACTGGAATTCGTTGTCGTTGTGGGAATTGTCACCATGAGCGGTCTCATATCCCTTCATAACATAATTCTCTGCCTCGTCACAGGGACTTAATCTGATGGATTGAATTGACTGTGGAGTTTGGGGTAACTCCTGTTGATCATTAGACTCACCCGAAGCATTTCTGTGGTGGTCTTGACTGCCGTTCAAATTCGAATTGGAGCTGGCGTTTGATAATGGCGTGTCCATCGTGTCTGAATATGATCCTTTAGAATTTCTGATGGCTGGAGTAAAGTTATAATCAGTAAAGCTCATATCTTCAAACTTGGTAACCATTTCTCCATTCAATTGGAATTGTCTTATGGACCCCCACGGAGTTATCTTGATTATACCTCCATCTGGATGATTATACACGGGCCAGTCATTTGATGTCGAATACAACTGCTGCGTCACCTCATCAATATTCTTTTTCTTGTTGGTCTGAGACTCCTCTATTCTTCTCTTACTCATTTGCGAAATACCGTGTTTTCGACTAGAACGATGTATGGGTCTATGATGCAGGCTATCAAATAGTCAAACACGTAAAGAACGAGTGTGTTTGATAATATATAATCCAGTATATACGCGATATCAGTCCAGTATATTAAAAATGAAAATTTTGTCCGCCAGGAAATGTCTGTATACTTATAATCTGCGCAGCTGGTTGAAAAAAAAAAAAAAAGGAAAAAGGAAAAAAAGAATCCGAAAAAATTTCAATGAACCGGAACCCGTTCACGCAGGTAATGATACTAATGAGGATGATGCATTACCGCACTGTTAGCAGCCTTAAACGCGGGAAACTGGTCAGAATGTGGAAAACAATACAATTCCCAGCCTTCATGGAGGACGTGTAAATATCAAGCGATGCTTCTAGACTATAGTCGTGTGGCCATTGTACTAGAACTATCAGTCGGAAGAGCCGTGGACAATTTCATGTCATGTGCTTCCAATCACATGATGAGCGACGATACTAGATGTGTGCACGACCCCCTCCGACCAATCAACAATTTTCATTTTCTTATTATGTGCGGAACTAGAAAAAACTTCAACCTATACAACGGTATCGTAAAGGATTTATCAATAGAATTGTATAGGTCTACTTCAAGATGTTGAGAAGTCAAATGTTGAGAAGTAGTTGGGTCCACAACTCCATAAGATCCTTAAGTGGAAGTGCAGCCCGGTTGAACGTGGTAAGCAATGATCCTAAACCGTTTATTAACGCCATGGGGAAAGAATATGAAAAATACACCTCTGATTTTGGTACCTTAGGCAAAACCACTTTCAGTGAAGTGTTAGATGAAATTGATATGACCTGGGGAAAGGATGATGACCCTAAGAATGTCGCCAAACAAAACACCAAGATTAGACATTTCACCATCAATTTCGGTCCTCAACATCCTGCTGCTCACGGGGTGTTAAGATTGATTTTGGAATTACATGGAGAAGAAATCGTCAGAGCTGATCCACATGTGGGATTATTGCATAGAGGAACTGAAAAGTTGATTGAATCCAAGACTTATATGCAAGCGTTGCCATACTTTGATCGGTTAGATTATGTGTCTATGATGACCAATGAATTAGTATTTGCATTGGCAGTGGAAAAATTGTTGAATGTGGAGATTCCTTTAAGATCCAAATATATTAGAACTTTGTTCGGAGAGATCACCAGAGTTTTGAACCATTGTATGTCTGTGTTATCCCATATTATGGATGTCGGGGGATTGACTCCTTTCCTTTGGGGGTTTGAAGAGCGTGAAAAATTGATGGAATTTTATGAAAGAGTTTCTGGGGCTAGATTGCATTCGGCCTATGTCAGACCTGGTGGGGTAGCACAAGACTTGCCTGTTGGTTTGTTGGATGATATTTACATGTGGGCTACTCAATTTGGTGATAGAGTTGATGAAGTGGAAGAATTAGTCACTGATAACAGAATCTGGAAAGCTAGAACTAAAGACGTCGGGGTGGTCACTGCTGAAGATGCTTTGAACTACTCTTTATCTGGTGTCATGTTGAGAGGATGTGGGATTCCATATGATATCAGAAAAGCTCAACCTTATGATGCTTATGAATTAGTTGATTTCGATGTGGCCGTTGGGTATAATGGTGATTGTTATGATCGTTATTTGATTAGAATGGCTGAATTCAGACAAAGTTTAAGAATCATTGAACAGTGTATCAATGATATGCCTGAAGGACCTGTTAAAGTGGAAGATTATAAAGTTAGTCCTCCTCCTAGATCTTTAATGAAAGAAGATATGGAAGCTTTGATTCATCATTTCCTTTTATTCACCAAAGGGTATGCCGTACCTGCTGGTGAAACTTATACTGCCATTGAAGCACCAAAGGGTGAAATGGCTGTCTATGTTGTTTCCGATGGTTCTGAAAGACCTTATAGATGTAAGATTAGAGCTCCAGGGTTCGCACACTTGGGGGCCTTTGATCATATTTCCAGAGGTGATTTATTGGCTGATGCTGTTGCTATCATTGGTACCATGGATTTAGTGTTTGGAGAAGTTGATCGTTAAGCCTTCTAAATAATATCCTTATCATAAGAATCTATTTTGGATTCAGAATCTACTTTGGATTCCTGACCTTTCCCTATCATGACTTATAGAAGAATGTTAGGTTAAAAAAACCCCATTTTTTTTTCTATATCTTTAGATCTTTTCTTTAGATTGTATACATTAGCATAATATAAACTTTGTAATAACAGGTATTCACCCTCCGTGTATTAATGCTATGCTCATCCTAAAATAAATCTATATGTTAAAAACAATGACCCTGATATGCCCCCAATTAGAGCAACTCGTTTGAAAGTGGATCCATCATCATAATCAGTCTCGTATTCCTGATTCTGTTGATAATAATAAGATCCACTACTATTATTGTTATAATTGGGTTTCTGATACATAAAAGGATTCGACTGGTTTATGCTAATCGACTCTCTTTGATAAGGGGCCGATTTGTCCTTCTTGTTAACCAGTCTCATTAGATGTTTCGTGATCAATTCTTCACTGATCTCATCAATGTCACTATCATTGGTTAATTGCTTCAAGATCGCTTCTCGTTCTTCATCCGTCAACTGTTTGTTGATGATTCGCTGTTCAAACTTCAAATGTTTCAACAAGTGCTCTTCATAATTGAAATGCGGCACATTGAACCGATCTCCATAATTTGTATGTCTTCCAGTAAAGGTAGTATTATCATCATTGAAGTCTCCGAAATTGTTAACCCGGTGCCTGGTTCTATTCAATCGGGAATTATTGGTTCTGGTGCCTGCTCCATAATATTTATGTTCCCATTCTTTACGAGCATTATTATAGGAATAATTAGGAGCGTATTCCTGATTAAATCTGCCCCCAGTTCCCATATGACTACCAGCCCCTTGACTTAGATTCATATCGTATTGACGCTTCTTATTGCTATCTTTCAAAGTTTCATAAGCATTTACTATTCGTATAAACCGATCACTGTTGTTCTTCTTCTCTTCTTCTGATAAATGGCTATTTAGATCTGGATGGTATTTCTTACTTAGTTTCTTGAACTGGAGTTTGATATCCTTGATACTACTATTACGAGACACTTCTAGCACGTCGTAGAATGTCCCCACTGCATTATGATTGAACCGTCTGAACTGTATCATTATTCATTATATAATAGCACCATTCATAAATGACCGCAGAACTGAGTCAACAATCTATCGATAAGTTGCTAGAACCTTCACGATTCTGGAGTTTTCGCTATCAACGGTCATGTGAGCGAACGGACCTTTTGCGGGCCCGGACAATATTGGGTGGCCCTAACTCCGGTGGGCCACGGGCCCACCATGGAAGTAGATCGAATCTCCATCGCGCCGCCGTGGGGCGTGGCCATATCATCATCATTTATATATAAGCCCGCACTAAACCAATGAAAATTTTGCCATAATCAATTACATTTACATAACGATTATTCGATAAAATGCCTAGACAAAGAAGAACTACACCACAAAGAACTCAAACCAGATCTGCTCACACTTCTGCTTATCCAAGCTCCCGTGCACAAGCTCCACATCCACCAGCACCATCGGCTGCTCATCCTAATACTCAAGGTCAAACACAATCACGTCAACCAGGATTATTTGGTCAAATGGCTTCCACTGCTGCTGGTGTGGCTGTAGGTAGTACTATTGGACATACTATCGGAGCAGGAATCACTGGATTATTTGGAGGCTCGTCCAGCCAAGCTCCAGTGGATCAATATCAAGATCAACAACAATTGGCTGCTCAACAACAACAGACCAATTATCAAGAACAAGCTAAACATTGTGATGCTGATGCCAGAAACTTCACCAGATGTTTGGAAGACAACGGAGGAAACATGCAAATCTGTGACTATTACTTACAACAATTAAAAGCTTGTCAAGAAGCATCTCGTCAATATTGATTTATTTATTTTCTTGTATATACGTCTATCACATAAAGAATCACTAAATATATATGAATCCACGAGGAATTTATGTCTGTTTTGATTATTTCTTTTCTGGTTTTTTCTGGTTCATGTAGAAGAAACTTCCAGCACCTAACCCAAATACTCCTAAAGTAAGAAAGAATGGTTTCTTGGACCCAGCCGTGTCTTGGTCGATCTTTTGCCCCTCATGATGTAAATTGTCATGTTCCAAATCGTCAACAACTTGACTTTGTCCAACTTCACTAACTTTATGATCAATTGTTCCTTCACTCAAATTGTTGACGCTGGCTTCATTCAATTTAGGATTAGCAGATGTTTGTAAATATTGGTCTCTGTTAGCAGGTTTATTGGATTGTGATCCATTTTTGTTGCCTCCAGTAATTTTGATTGGTTTAGATCCTCTGTCTTGTAACAATTCCGGTTCATCCTGAACATGTTCACCTCCATGCATAACTACCGAATCATTACCTTCAACCTTCACGGATGAAGTCACTTCCTGATTTAACATTTCTTGTTCAACTTGTTTCTTCCTTTCCTGAGCAACATCTTGTTTGACGGCTTCTTCGCTGACAGGAGGGACTTTAGGTTCAGATACCTTAGGAACAAAGTCATACTTGAATTCCCATTCGTTGATTGAGGTCTGGGAAGGCAATCTAAACGAGTCAATGGTGGAGCTATCGTTTTTGGCCAAAGCTCTGGCACTGGTCTGGAAGGTTCTACTGAATACTCTGGCTCTGTACATCTCAATTGTAGATTGTTTTCGTTGGAACAATTTCTAAGATTACTGGGTTAATATATCCCTTGTGAAATTTCCTGGGGTCATATTCAATGCGGAACGCCCCACTTAGCTGGGTGTTGCTATCAGGGTCCTTGCGGGCCTATTGTTCGCCGGGCGCGGGGCCAGCTGGGGTCATTTGGTACCAGCCTCTACCGCCACACTGCCTCGGCAGAATATATCGGTTCTACGGGATATAGTAGTTGCAAATTATTGGTCTATAAATATTAAAGTGGCCTATATAGTAAAGCCAACACGAATATAATACGTAAAACATTAACCGTAATCAATCATCATTATCACTATCACCATCTAACAAGTCGTTCAAGTACTGACTAGGAGGTCTGGCCATTCTGGGTTTTTCGTCCAAAGAAGCTCTATTAGAGCCTTTGGACTCGGTGTTCAATTGTAAATTTTCAAAAGTATCAAACTTATCAAACTCTGCTGACATGTCTATCAAAGACAAACTGGAACTATTGAGCTCATTATTGTAGCCGGAAATTGTACGAGAAAGGTCCAGGTTGGAATTATTCCCGTTGGTGGTAATTAACAAATCGTTAGTAGGACTGAAAAACATCGACCCCCTATTATTATCCAAAGCAGCATTCCGGTAAGGTCTTCCTTGAAGAGGTTGATTCATGGTCAATTGACTGAAATTGGATATAGAACTCTTCTTTTCAAATAGCGATGAGGTAGAACTGGTGGTGGTAGTAGAAGAATCACCGAGGGCCAATTGGAATGGAGAATTGTAATAATACTTCTCACTGTGGAATTTGGCATTATACATGGACTGTATCCACGTTATAAACCAATATGTTAAAGCAATCACTAATATTAAAAGTAAGATTCCTCCTACTATAATAAACACCAAGTTATTCGGCAAGGTGGTGCGCTGAATGTATGGATTCTCATTACCTGATACAACTTCCGGTTGATATGTATAGGAAGCCTCAATGGAGGGCAATGAAGGTAAGTCAAGGTCTGCACGGATCTCTACCTTAGTGGGGATCACCTGTCCATGACATGCCGTCGCTAATAACGACAATAGTATAAGGATCATAGACGTGTTGATAATCAGAAAGACGTTAATATGGTTACCAACTACAACACAAACACCGACAACAGACAAAAAAATTATTCTTCAGTACACCTTCAGTACACCCTGCCCTCTATATATAACGCCTGAGATGAGACCATACTCGCTTTAAAGTGAAATTTTATACCTTGATCAAGATAAACAAATAAACAAACCAATGGCCGGAAATGTCCTACAGATTGTTAAAGGAAGGATTCTATGCGCTAATTGCTATTGTAACACAGGAATATTCATAATGGCGCCGTTTGTTCGCAGTTATCCTGCCTTTCTTCCGTCTGGAATTCCCTTGTTATCCCTTCTTTGTTCTGGCATAACACCTTAGAATCCAATTACGTTTCCATTTGTGGGGTTTTAATTACGTGATTCGTGTTGCGACGCGAAACTTGGGTGTTGATGTTTTGGATGGACCCCGTGAAGGGTTGACTCGAGGCGACCTGGACGGGGACGACCGTGGACAGAGACGACCGTGGACAGAGATCTAGAACTGATACAACACTTGATGCTGGTATTATTACAACTACTATACAACAATCTATGTAATACTGTCGGCTTATGTGTTCCTGGTCTCAAAATCTCCAATTCTCATCCACCGATTCGATGGCCCATTTGAATTTTTCTCTCAAAGTTTTGGTGAATAATTTTTCAATTGGAACATCAAACTTCTTGGAGAACACCACGGTTAACCGGGGATCGATATAATTCATCTTGGAGGTTCCTAGGGAAACTTCTGAGTTATCTTCTTTGTCCTTTAATTGGAAACTTATGTTGACGATTCTCTTTTCGACCACGTCTATCTGTTGTTTTAATTTCTCAACCGTGGCGCCCTTTTTGACTTCTGGTTTGCCGGTTTTAAATTCCTTGGCTAACTCTTTCTTCAAATCGTCATACTTTGTTAATCGTTCTTTTAATTCTGTGTCTTTCATTAACGGTTTCTTTTCGAGGGTCAATTTCTCGTTATCTCTGGCAAACTTCTTTTCGATTTGTTCCTTTGTTCTGGCCAAGATTCTTTCGTGGATTCCCTGCTCGTCTTCCTTACTTAAATCATCAATCTCGTTGAAATATTTGGGGTCTTTCTTTTTTAATTTAGAATCAAGCTCCAAAAGCATTTTCTTCATTCTAATCTTGTTCCAGATCGCCTCCATCAACTTTTCGTTGATTCTTTGTACCGAATTCCCATGATTTTTACTCATGGTCCTTTGATGGTTACATAAGATGGCTACAGTTCTGTTGGCAGCATTGAACTTGACGACTTTTTCTGCCACGGTCCCTTCATTCTTGATCAAATCAAATTGATCTTGCATGGTTTTAGATGCATTGTAAGTTCTGAAGACCTTGGCTGTTAACCCTTTCATATAATTTTGGAACTTCTTATTCAATAATGAAGGATTTATTCTATCAAATAAATCATCACCAGGTTGTTTAGGAGGTTTTTTGAAAATCCTCAAGTTCTTAAAAACTTGCTTATCGACTTCTACTTCTTGATAGAATCTAATAGAATCCTTCCCCAAGAAATCAAAGATAACCTTATTCGGTGGCTTTAACGTCACGTGTTCGTATCTTAAGGAACAACATCCAACGGTATCAGCTTCATCTTCTCCTTTTTCACCCCCAGCTCTTAAGGCAAAAATATCAATTAAATAAGTAGCAGTGGCCATTTGACGATCTTGCATTAGTTCCGACTTTAATTGTTTGCTATAGTCGTTTCTAATTTCAGCGATGTGGTGTTTCAAGTTTCTGGCAGTCTCAAACTTTTTGAAATCAGATAACCCTTTAATAGATGAATTGGCAGCAAATCTAACATACTTGGTGGAGTCAGCAATATTTTCTCTCCACATGGCTAACCAGGTCACGGTGTTATCATGTCTTACTTCGGCCCAATTATGTCCTTCAGGAGCTTGAGGGATCGGAACTCCTTCACTCAAATTCAACGTAACATCTTCTGGGGCCACTCTTCTTTTCAACTTCCCAGTCTTAGGATGAGCTCCTCTTCCTCTGAATAAACCAGGAGGTTCGATACGGAAATTACCAACTTTTTCTTTTCTTCCATTCAAAAGACAAGTTCTATAAGGCTCTTCCATCTTTTCTTTCTCCAATCTCATCTGTTTCTTCTCATCTCTGGTAAGCTTCTTCTTTTCTTCTTTCAATTGTTCAAAATAAGCATACATCTTGGAGAAGTCACATTTGTTGAAGTCGGTGATATTGACATTACAACCTCCAGATTCTTGAAGAACCACTAAGAAATCATTAAAGAAGTTCTTTTGAAACACAGGGTTTTTTCCGTGGTCCGTTTCTAAAAGAGCAGCATAGAATCCGGCTACTTCTTCGGCGTCTTTAGGTAAATTAACCGGTTTGCCGTCGTAGTACATCTTAACATGTGAAGGTAAAGGTTCATATTCTGGTGGAAAGATAACACCATTATGTTCCAAGCTTTCCCATTTAATCTCACCATCTTGATCTCCTTGTTCTTGAGCCTCCCACCATTTATAAGAATCGTCTTCATCTTCTTCATCTTCATTTTTCACTCCTTTATCTTCAGGTTCTTCTGACTTGACCTTACCATTCGTCTTAGGTTTTGATTCCTTTTTAGCACCGTTGGAGCCATTTTTCTGACTGCTTTTTCCATTAGTACCATTGGTTTCCTTCTTTGGAGCTTTCTTGGGTTTGGAATCAGACGACTCCTTCTTTGGTTTTTTGGTCTTCTTAGGTTTGACTATCTCTTCGTCGCTGCCGATGGAGTCAGGATCATCTTTAACCTTTCTCTTTTTATTCAATTGAGATATTGGCATATCATCTTCGTCGGACTCTTCATGATAGCTCACTGCTTTCTTGGTCCGTTTTTTGATAGGCACGTCGTCGTCGGAAGAGTCTCTACTCATGGTTCAATAGCAAGTAGTATAAACAAGATGAAATAATAAAAACTTGAGTCTTATACCGTGTCGTGGCAGGTTCAAACTCTTTGTCACTAAATTATTACGTGTCGGAAGGATATCGAACGCGGCGTGGTCGTGGCATGTTCATAATGGTGGAGATGATTGGGAGAATCTGTATATGTTGTTCTATTATATTGGTGATCTGGGGTACATTAGTTCCACTGAAGAAAGTAACAATAATCGTAATGATAGAATTTATATGATAAGAATAATTCCATTTTCTACGTTAACTACTCTATTCTTTCCTTTACATATTCTACTAATACATCTTGTAATATCTTATCCTCTGTACATATTATATTTTATATTATTTTTGTTCTTGACGCACATTTATGATTTTCACGAAATGCAAATTTCACGAATCTACATACTACTTTTTTATCCATACTAAAATTTCCCAATTTCATTACCCAATTTCATTTCAACTCTTGTGATATCAACAATAACATCGAACACCCTTATCATGTTCTAATCTTCCCTAAACCATCCAGTTTCTACATATCTCTATATTATATCAATAGTCCGGCTTCCATCTCTAAAACGGCAATGCGGAAAATCAAAATATAAACATATTTCCTTTCCCCATACAGTAAAGTTCCAAACAATATACCCTGATTACATTACTGGTTCCAGAATGAATCAAAATAATATTGTTTGTATTCTGCACAACTGACACCTAAGCGATTGATGGACAATCAACCGGGTCAAAGTAGTACTAGTCTGGATCTTTGTTGTTTAGTTTCCTAGCTACCGCCGTACTTTCGCCCTAACCTAGGTCCAGGACTGGGCCCACCGAAACCAGGTACCGCCAGGAGTGTGGGTCGATTCTGCACAGATTGTTAATATCCTGTTGGCTCTTCTCAACCCTGTTGCTGCCATCTCTTATTATAGATAAATAGTAAATAATCTCATTTGATCTAATTAAGTAACTTTTACAACCTACGAAAACAGAAACAGACTTGCCCTTCATATATATTTCATTGACCACCTTGTAGACGATTTTTTTTTTGTAAGCCTGTCAGGTTCAACTGCTATACACTTGTTCCATCCAGTGTATATATTTGTAGTGTTGGTTGTATCTATTCCTACGTCCGATTGTTACCATCCCCATCAACTTTTGGTTGAGACTTGTTTGTAACCCGTTTCAATAGTGAAAAATTGACTTGGTTCACAAAGACCCAGCCTCATTACGCAGTTAACCACAAACTAGTTTGATTACTTCATAGCATTGAATTATACACCATGTCTGTCCGTACTCAACCGTTGCAGCCGTTAAACAACGGGCAAATCAATGCCAGATCCAATAACAATGCCAATAATATAACTCCGATCCAAATGAAGAAATCCAAGGATTTCTATGATGCTCCACAAATGCAACAGCAGCATCAATACCAACAACAACAGATCCAGCAACAACAACAACAAAAGAAGAAAAAGAAGGAAAAGTTGTCTGCATTGTGCAAAACCCCCCCTTCCATCATTAGAACTAGAAATGGAAGAGACTATAAAAGAGGATTATTCTTAGGTGAAGGAGGATTTGCCAGATGTTTCCAAATGAAAGATTCCAATGGCCAAATTTATGCTGCTAAAACCGTGGCTAAAGCTTCTATCAAGAATGAAAAGACAAAGACAAAATTGTTATCGGAGATCAAAATCCATAAATCTTTGAAGCATCCTAATATCGTCAATTTCATTGACTGTTTCGAAGATGATGTCAACGTCTATATCTTATTGGAGATTTGTCCTAACCAATCGTTGATGGAATTGTTGAAGACCAGAAAAAGATTGTCTGAACCAGAAGTTAGATACTTCATGGTCCAGATTGTTGGTGCTGTTAAATACTTACATTCCAGAAGAGTTATCCATAGAGATTTGAAATTAGGAAACATTTTTTTCGATCCAAATATGAATTTGAAACTTGGGGATTTTGGTTTGGCTTCTGTTTTACCTTCTTTGGATTCCAGAAAATACACTATTTGTGGTACTCCTAATTATATTGCTCCTGAGGTCTTAGGTGGTAAGAATAATGGGGGCCACTCCTTTGAAGTTGATATCTGGGCTATTGGGATTATGATGTATGCTTTGTTGGTAGGTAAACCTCCATTCCAATCGAAAGATGTTCAAGTTATTTACGATCGGATCAAGAAATCAGACTTCTCTTATCCTGCTGATAAGCCCATCAGTAACGAAGCCAAAGATTTAATTGATTCTTTATTAAGTGTCAATCCTTTGAAAAGACCTTCAATCAATGAGATTTTGAGTTATGATTGGTTCAAGGGTCCATTTCCAGAGAAAACTTTGGAGTTGACCTTGAACAAACAACCAGAAGGATTAGACTTAATTTCCAAGGCTCAATCAGCTATTAACTTCAATGTTACTAAAACCAATGCTGGTATCTATACACCAAAGATGAAGAATCCAGTGGAAATCTTAAAGACCGATTTGCAAAGCGAAGAGTCCAAAGCAGTGTTACCAAAATCATTGTCTCCTAATGACACCAAATACAAATATAAAGAAGTTGATCCTAATTATTTGACCAAGAAGAAATTTCAATTCAATTCTAATTTCCAAAATTGCATTAAGGATTTAGATGAGACTTGTCATCTCACCTATACCAACATGGAGAGATTAGAGAACTCGGTGAATGCCAAAATCACTTCATACGAATTGCCTAGTTGTGAGAATCCTACTTTGATTAGCAAATGGGTGGATTACTCCAACAAATATGGGTTCAGTTATCAATTGAACAATGATGATATTGGGGTATTATTCAATGACCAGAACACGGTGTTGAAGTTGACCAATAGCGAGAAGTTCTTGGAATTGTTATTGATCGATCAAGAAGGGTGGACATGTATGGAGAATTCTATTGTCAACCCACCCAACAAATCCAGACGTCAATTGGAGATTGTGGAATTCTTTGCCAAATACATGAATAGTAATTTGTCAAAAGTCAGTGAAATCGAGCATCATAAAGAAGTGGTCTTCTTAAGAAGATACACCCGTACCAGTGAATATATCATGTTTGAAATGACCAATGGGAACTTCCAGTTCAACTTCAAAGATCACCATAAAATAGTCATATCGAAAAATGGATTGGCCATAACCCACATCTCCCCAACCAGAATCACCCAAACTCATCCTTTGATTCTCGTATTAAAACAGGGTAACTTCCCCTCTGTTAATATTCCAAATTGCCCGGAAAAAATCGCCATCATTAAAGAAGCCATTAAAGAAAAAGCATTAAATTAAATTATACCATTGTCAAGTTTTTTTTATTTCATCTATCATTTATTATTATCTGTTTTTATGAAAATTGTATTATAGAGTAATTAATATATACAGCACCAACATTTTGTTATATATTTATATCTAGTATACAAGGCATTAGTAATTGTCATTATCATTCAATAAAGATTTCAAGGCCCATTCATCCTTGAATTTATTCTTAATAACATCCAATTCTCCGATTAAATTAGTACAGGCATTTTTCAACGCATCTTTAGGGGTGTAGTTGTCTTCTGTTTGGATTCTAAGCACAAAGTTGGCAAATAATGGATGTTCAACTTTATAGGCGGCAAAGATTACTCGTTCATCTTTCAAGAGTTGAGCTCTGATTAAGTTAGCCAAAGTATGGTCTTCTCTCTCTATGGTGATTAATGCAGCATTAGGTACCTTGGTGTCAGGAGTTATTTTTATTCTAGAGATGTTAGTAATGTGAACATGTATGAGCCACAGGTTATTGTCGCCTCGCTCAAGCCGTCATTTTTCTGTTTAAATCGGACGACCATCTGACTTCGTATTCAGGTTACATACTTTTCCACCCCATCAGGCAAAATGAATAGTTCAAATCTATCTGGAGCATTCATGTTAATACCTACTGCTTAGTTGTAGCTGGTTGTTGGAGTTTTTTTTCATCATTTTCCACCGCGAAGTTACCCGGCCCGCGATAAGGTGGATGAATAATTAGTATTATTATGGAGAACAAGTCAATAGTGAACAAGTATACAGTTAGTGGTCAAATAATGGCTTTGTTGATAGGAAACCGGTACCAAAACGGCCACTTTACCCACATACACACGTAATTTCTCATTTTATCTCTCCTTTGACCCTATTGGACCCTTAGTGTTCTCACCCATCTTCACCACAATCTAGTTATGTCCATACGCATTTTCTCGCTCGAGGTTTTTGTGAATTTTTTTTATTATTACCGCCCTCTTCTTGTGTGATTGAAACATTATACCACAAGAACTCGACATATCACCGGTATTTGAAGGCGTGATATTCCAGAGGACCTGTGTGTTTGCGTGTCATCATGTCGAATAATCCCAATCCCGATCCTTGGGGGAATCTGTCTCGTCCTTTGGGCCAGAATTTTAATCGCCAACATCCTCCAGTGTTACCACCTCCAGCGACTTTAGAGACTGGTATGTGAAATTTATCATGAGGAATACTATGGCAGTGCCCATAATGTTCTTATTTTCCAACTTTTCCTTGTTACTAACCGTTTATTTCTATAGGAGGCCAAAAGTTTTATCCATTACCTAGTTTACCTAGTTTAGGGGGTCAACCTCATCAACCAGGTCATAGCTTCAATATTCCTTCCATCAGCACTAATGAACAAGTATGTATCCATTGATAATGCCATATGGCCATGGTGGTTCTATTTGGCCCTGGCCGTTGGCCTGTGGTGGTTCGTCGGGCCCTGATATAGTAATGGGTCTTAGTATCACTGGCCAACCTGGGGTAACCCGGACAAAACCATGAGGTACCGGAAAAGCGGCTTGGATCCCTGGTGCCAGCTGGTACCGGTTTGCTGCGGACGTACCACCGGACTTATTACGTAACGTATACTAACTATTTTAGCATGAACATAGATTGTCCCATTCTATGGGGTTAGGAGAACATCAGAGCCCTACTCAACAACAGCAACAGACTCTGCAACAACAACAACAGCAACAACAACAACAGCAACAACAACAACAACAGCAGCAGCAGCAGCAGCAGCAACAACAACAAATTCAACTACAAGCAACTCCAGCCCAGGCACAAGTTCAACCAGTACCTGCTACTTCTCAACAAGGTCAAAGTCCAGAACAATCAAATGCTACTGCTCAGAGCAATGGATTGGGTCAAAATCAAGAGCAAGAAAAGGAACTGAAAGAGGATCAACCTCAGCAGCCTCAGCTGCCAGCGTCGGTAGCTCAAGTCCATCAAGCTGCTGCTCAGGCTATTTCTTTGCAGCAACAACAACCTGGTCTTAATCAGAATGTTCCAAATAGATCCACTACCACCAATGTGTATCGTCCTTTGAATGTCAAAGATGCGTTATCATACTTGGATCAGGTGAAGATTCAGTTCTACAATCAAGCAGATGTGTACAACAATTTCTTGGATATTATGAAAGATTTCAAGTCTCAATCAATTGATACTCCTGGAGTTATTGATAGAGTTTCGACCTTGTTCAAGGGACACCCTAACTTGATTCAAGGTTTCAATACCTTCTTGCCTCCTGGTTATAGAATTGAGTGCTCCCTAGATCCTTCTGATCCTAATCCTATCCGTGTGACTACTCCTACAGGAACTACCACCACTAGACCCGGTAACTATTCAGGAGAATGGCTGAATGACCAGGCAGGTTATGATCTGCAACTTCAAGGTCTGCTGTTCCCATCGCAATCGTTACCTCCTCCTCACCAACAGGCACAAGCTCAACAACAATTGGCCCAAGTGCAGCAAGCTGGTCAAGGTGATGACAATCAGGATGGTAATAGTGACCAAATGAATCATGCCATTACTTATGTTAATAAGATCAAAACCAGATTTGCTAATCAACCGGATATTTATAAGCAATTCTTGGAGATCTTACAAACTTACCAAAGGGAACAAAAACCTATTGGTGAGGTTTATGAAAGAGTAACTGAATTGTTTTCTAATTCTCCTGATTTGTTGGATGATTTTAAACAATTTTTACCTGATACTAGCGCTTCTCAAAATGACGAATATAATACTCAATTACCACCGGTTGGTAATTTCCAACCTCCTACTGGAAATAATGCCATGAATGCTAATGGTTCTCAATTCAACCAGCAGTTGACTTATCAGCACCAAATCCCAGGCCCACAACAGTTTGCATCTCAAGCTCCACAACTCCCTCACTCACAATTTGGCCAACCGGTGCCCCCGCAAATTGCTCAAGGTCATTTCGGTCAAGCACAAGCACAACCTGGGTTACCATCTCTGCAACCCCAGAGCTATTCCCTTGTTTCAGGATTGCCTGGTAGTCAAGAGGCTGCTGCTGTTTTAAACAATGGCAATGGAGATTTGTCAAGAAAGAAAAAGTCAATCAGTGAAGCAAATAACTATGAGACTAATTATAACAATGAGGCCCAATATTCCTCATTAAGGTCTGAGGTTCAACCAAGAATAAAAGCAGGGTCCCAGGTAACTACTAAGAATGGTATAACCACGGTTACCAACCCTACTTTGGTTCCAGGAATCCCTGAACCAGTTCCTGCTTCTACTTTCAACAAAACTTCGTCATTACTGGAGGAAATCAACTTTTTTGATAAGGTCAAGAAGGCAATTGGAAACAAACAGACTTATAATGACTTTTTGAAGATCTTGAATTTGTATTCTCAGGATATCATTGATAAGGACACTTTGATTGATAAAGTTGAATCATTCATAGGGGATTTGAATCCCGAGTTGTTGAACTGGTTCAAAATGTTTGTTGGGTACGAGGAAAAGACCCAGAGCATCGAGTCTATTCTCTTCAAAAAGCATCAATTGGAATTATCATTATGTAAAGCTTACGGTCCAAGTTATAGGCAATTACCTAAAGCTGAGACTTACATGCCATGTTCTGGTAGAGATGAGATGTGCTGGGAAGTTTTGAATGATGAATGGGTTGGTCACCCAACCTGGGCCTCAGAAGATTCTGGTTTTGTTGCTCATCGTAAGAATCAATACGAAGAAATTTTATTCAAGATTGAAGAAGAAAGATTGGAATATGATTACCACATGGAAGCTAATTTAAGAACAATTCAAACTTTGGAAACCATTGCCAATAGAATTGCAAACATGACCCCAGAGCAAAAAGCAAATTTCAAATTGCCACCAGGTTTAGGTCATACTTCTATGACGATTTACAAGAAGGTCATAAGAAAAATCTATGACAAGGATAGAGGATTCGAAGTCATTGATGCTTTACACGAAAACCCAGCTATCGCCGTACCCGTTGTCTTGAAGAGACTTAAGCAAAAAGATGAGGAATGGAGAAGAGCTCAAAGAGAATGGAACAAGGTTTGGAGAGAGATGGAACAAAAGGTATTCTATAAATCTTTGGATCATTTAGGTTTGACATTCAAGCAAGCCGATAAAAAGTTATTAACTGCTAAACAATTGATAAGTGAAATCAGCACCGTGAAGGTTGAGCAGCAAAATAAGAGACTTTATCCCCCCACTCCAAAGCCACAAGACCAATTGAATTTCAAGTTCACAGATTTTGAAATCATGTATGATATTTTGAAATTGAGTGATGTGTTCGTCAATAAATCATCCAACTATTCATCCAATGATCGTGAAAAGTTGACTCAATTCTTCCAATATTTCATTTCTTTGTTCTTTGGTATTCCTCACGAGGAGATCAAAGATAAGCTTACAGCAAGAAAAGCCACTGAGGTCAAAGCTATGGATGTTGACGAAAAAGATGTTAACTCCATTCCAGAAGTTGAATCGGAATCAGAAAAAGAAGGAAGTTCCAATGGCGATTCTGCTTCACCAGGGTCCAGCTCGCCTTCCAAGAAACGTCCTAGAGACCAAGATTTGTTGAAAGATGTGTTGAAGAAGCAGACTAAGTCAAGAAAGGAAGAGCCAGAATCATCTGCCCAATCTGCTAGTGAATCGGAAGACCAAGAATCTGTGGATGAAGTTGAGAAATCCAGCGAGTTGTGGATTTCTACTACTGGTAAGAACTTCGCTTTGAAGGATAATGAGAGTGCATTAGAAAAGAGAGACATCTATAATTTGTTCGGGAACACCACTATTTATGTTTTCTTCCGTCATTTAAGAACATTGTATGAAAGATTGGAAGAAATCAAATTGATGAATGATGAAATTGCCAAAGACATCAAGTCTAGAAAATACCCTCAATTCGCCAAGGACTTGAACTTGGTGAACCATCAATTGGAGGACATGAATGTGGAGATCTTGGGAGACAGAGATTGTTACCAACAAGTGTTAGCTTTATCTGAGAGACTTATCGAAGGGGAATTAGAACACCAATGGTTCGAAGAATCTATTCGTCAAGCCTACAAGAATAAGGCTTACAAAATTTATACTATTGATAAAGTCGTACAAGCTATGATTAAGCATATGCATACCATGGTGACTGATAGCAAAACTTCGGAAATGATGGTATTGTTTGAAACTGATAGAAAGTCGCCAGTTTCTACGGCTAAAGATCAAATTTTGTACAGAATGCAGATCAGAAGTCTCATGACTAACGAAGAAAATATGTTCAAGATTGTCTTCAAAGAAGCAGACAATACGGTGAATATTCAATTTGTCAGTCTTGATGACTTAACCATCAATGATCATAAGACCGCTGAGGAGCAGTACAACTATTATGTGACCAGCTATATCATGTCTCATCCAACTGAAGGAGTTTCCGCTTCCAAGATCAATATGCCATTTTCCAAATCGTTTATCGAGAATATTGACGAAGATCAATGTGAAGGTTACGTCAAGCCAGGTTTGGAAGTTTCTATTTGCGAGAATTCTTATAGATTATTCTTCAAATCAGGCACCCACGATGAGTATACTGCTAATACTGTGTTCGAGAATCCAGTAGAAGAAACTAAATCGACCGATGAGAAGTTAAGCGTCTTGCAAAAGCATTTGAACGACGAAGAAGTTGGTTGGAAGCTGACTTTATCAGAAGCACAAAGTGCAAATTCCCACTTATACGAAGAAAAACTTGATAAACTATTCAGTAAGGGTATTGAGGAATATTCCAAAACAGTAGTGGACATTAAAGACGACGATGAAGCAAAAGGTGATGAGCAGGACGGTGAAGCAAATGATGGCAACGATAAGACCGAGCCTAAAAGTAATACTGGAGTGGATGTTGAAATGAAAGATGCTGAAGAAGAATCAGAAAACAAGGCTGGACAGGAAGGTATTAAAAAAGATACCATGTTGAAGCCCCATCCCGACACTACCATTGATGCAGACTCCACGGTAATGCAAGAGCATAATGATACCACTGCCGACGACAATACCGTTAATGAATCTGTAATCGGCGATAACACTGTCACCGAACCTACTTCTGCTGGTACTGGTAACGATGAAAAAAGTTGATCCAAGAAACAGTAGAATAGTTAGAAAATCAAAACAAAATCAAAAAGGAAAAAAAGAATTTTAATGTGTTTAGGAATTACGTTTTTGTATTTTTGTCAATATATATTGTAAAGAAATGTCTATTTTAGGACCGGCTGAACTTTCCTTCTGCTGCTGCCTTGGCCAATCTCTCTGTTGCAATGCTATGAGCCAACTTTTCTCTTTGTTCTAAACGTCTGGCTACAAAAGACTTTTCATCTTTGATTAACAATAATCTCAAAATCATATCCTCAGCAGATGTCTGAGCAGCGATAGGATCAGACCGTGCTTCCATTGCCTCCATCTTGGCTTTTTCTCTGGCTCTGGAAGTGGCATTGGCCATGATAGTGTTACTCCTGGCAACGGTTCCTGCTCGACTGAGACTACGTGGTCTACCGGTCCGAGGGCTGTCACCATTCTTTTTGCTGTCATCAAAACTGTCATCAGCTTTATAGGCTGACTTGCTGCTCATATCGAAATTGTTACGGTCTCTTAAAGATTTAATAAATGCTGGTGATAATCGTTCTACTTCTTGTTTCAAATAATCGATATCACGATCGTAATAAACCGGTAATAATAGCAATGCCTGGTAGTTTTCATTCTTCAAATCCTTGATAGGAGGGCCATTACCATCGTTGTGGAAGAAATCGAAACATAAGAAATTCAACCATGAAAACACCGTTTCCAACTCATTATTAGTCAACAGTTTTCCGAACCCACTTATTCCAATGGAGTTGGTTACATTTGCCATTGCTGAAGTGACGGCAGACTGCCACCCTCCAGAGCCATTGCCGTTGGAACTAGTACCACTACCACCGCTGTGATTTGAAAGCTTGGATCCTATAGTGGATAAATGAAACGTCTTAGCACTCACTAATTTAGGAAGTAACAATTGATCAGCAGAAGAAACAACGACTTGCCATGCCGTCAACATTACCTTTAATAATAAATCTTTTGTCAAGTATCCCGCTAAGACTCTCAAATTAGAATTCAAATAATCGTATAATGGCATCATGGCTTCATCCATTTGATCCTGAGAAGGCTTGATACTGCCATTACTACCACAAATCGATTTCAAATTACTTCTGGAAAAACACAAATGAATGAATCTTGAAAACTTTTCCACAATCAACTTAATACATCTTTCTTGAGCTCGCATCAAGGTTCTATGAGCTCTACCCATAACAAAGATAGCATCTACCCTTTCACTTTCGACTGCCACCTCGACCAATAATCTTCCCTGAGAATCTAGATCCAATAAAATTTCCTGGGGAATCCCATCATGCTTGAACCTTCTAGGATCTAATTGAAGCATGGCCCTACCACAAATGGAATGGGTTCCTAGTTTTTCGTCCCAAACGGTAACGGAAACTGTAAGGGTTGCATTCGGTTGTAATGTTAGTTCGAATTCTTCGTCCCATTCAGGGCTAGAAGAATTATTGATAGTTCTTGATTTGACAATAGTTTTTCGGGCCATGGTATCAGTGAAAGTAACATACGGACGAATATTAGTGCTTGAAGAACCACCTGAAGCCAAGTTTTCCGCTTTGACTAATCTTAAAGAGAAAACATGACTAGTAAAATAATTCTTTCTGTTTGGTTCAAACTGCTTTACCGTATTCAGAATCATTTCAGGATCCAAGATATCTTCTAACTGAGTCAACTGTTGTTGCATTGCAGCCAAGTTATTGAGAGCCACACAGGTCTCAGGACGGAAATTATATGGCTCCTCAGTTTCTATCTTTGAACCAGGAATCTGGATATTATTGACGACATTTTTCATTTCATCAAACCAACCCCCGCTCTTATGCTTTACGGCATTCTCTTGACTCATTTCAAGCAATTTTCTTTGTTCTTCTTCATTCAATTCAAAAATAATCTTTTCGGTAATGGAGTGAGTGTACTTCAAAACCCCTTCTGATATGCTCTTCAATAATATAGTATAGACCTTAGCTAATTGATATTCGTTGGCCCAGTTAAGCCCTTCTAATATTTTAAGGAACTCTTTTACCAATCTGAAAATATCCAACACAGACGTACTGAATTTCTTATCATCATTTTCAATATCTATGGGTTCGAAATTATCATTTTTTATGGCTTGGTCAACAATATTTTGAATCTTACTACCACTTTCGTTCACCCATTCATTCAAGCTTGGGAAGAAGAAAGACTCTAAGTTGAATTTAAACGGCGTATTGGTGGTATTGACCTGATCATAAATGCCTCTAATTTCACAGAGCGATTTATAGGCTTCTAAGGAATCACCATAAGCTACAAACTCACCTTTCTTCCTGCTGTATGCGTCTATATGTTTTAAAATGTTCTTTGAGTCAACGGCAATCATAGCTGTGATGACAACAGCAACTGTTCGAGGTACATGAAGAAACCCTAAAAGAGGATTTTTATAACGCTTCTGTAAGGTTCGGAGATCATTGACAATATTATCGGTTATATCCAACACGTGAATGATATTAAGGGTATTGTCTCTGGGAAGATTTTCTAAAAGCTCTGCATATCTAGATTCAGCTGTTCTTAACAACGCTTTTGAGAGCTTCTTCTCCCATTTTTTATTTAAACCGTCTTGTTGTAGTTGGGGAAAGAGGGCATCACTTTCGATATAGTCACCTAAAAACATGAGAATTGGGCCAAACTTTGGTTTCGCTATTTTACTGAATAATAACAGTAAAGATTCTTTGATTGCAAACATGGTAGAATTATAAGAATATGTCAAGTTCTTGATCCACTCGCTTTGGTCCTTGAAAGACCACAGTTCCTTATCTTGCCATGATAGCTTTCCTTGATCTTCTAATATCAATCGACAATAGTTAAACACTTGAATAGAATTCTCTATGTCCACAGGGGCAAGATCCTTGGGGTCTTTTGTTGGGTATAAATTGTCTTTCAACATGCCCGATAAATGAGCAGCGGTGTAGAGACATACTGCTTTGGTAGGATAGTCGATTCTCCAAAACCTAGCGGTAAGATTAATCAAATTGGTTGCTTGCTTGGATAAAAGAGGGGCATCAAGATCAAGCTTTCTCTCCTTCAATTGTATTTCAAGACATAATTTCATTAACACCACATAGAATTTCTGAGTCATAGAAGTGCTTGGGAGAATGTAAAAATCTTCACCCGGAGGAAGTTTTGGAGTTGGAAGCAACTTCATATGAGCGGGAACTTGATATTTAGTCGTTAAAGATTCACACCCTTGTTTCTCTCTCAGCTTCCAATTATTATAAATCGTCTCATTAGCAAAAGATTTAGGTACAAACTGACCCAAGTCCTTATCCAAGTAGAAAAGAATTTGGTTTATATCATTATTTAATGTCTTCTCCAGTACCAAATCTTTGAACTTGTAGACATCATGCTGTAATTGGTTAGTCTCGACATTGAAAAGGGTCTTAGTTAACAGGATCATTCCTTGATCCATATCACTAACCTTGAAAGTTGGTTGAACATATTTCACGTCAGAAGACTGTGATAAGGAGGAATTACTGGAAAATGAAGAAGTGGATGATAATGCAGGTCTTTTAGGATTAAGAGAATCCTTATGCTCATTAAGCTTATTAATGATCAAATCACTATTCTTTTCTCTTTCCACTAATTTGATCAAAATCTTCACAAACTCAGTAGCTTGCTTAAACACTATGTGACTGGTTTCAGAAGCTGGGAAGGTTCCAAGTTTAGTAATTTCCTTATTTGCGGCTGAAACAAATTTCATCAACAAATAATCGGGACTTCTGTTATTTTTCAAGTCTGCCTTCATGTTAGGGTCTAACATTTCACTATAAAACCGCAACAAGGATCTTCGGGTATTGACATCAATACTTGTACCTCTTTTCTTCATGGCTATTAGATTCAAATGTTGCTCTAATGCTGTGTATACTGAAGATGAAAGCTTGACTTCTCCTGGAGTATCTAGCCCATATATCCTAGAAGCCCGATGACTTCGTTTAGACGGAGATTGCACAGTAGACAAGCCATTGTTACTGCCACCAGTAGCCCCATTAGAGCCCAGACTTTCATCGACAATTGGAGTTTTAAAACGAGCTTCGTTTCGATACTCAAGAATCAATATCTTCAAAACACATTCATACAATTTAGTATTATCCACGCGATCATAAGAATTATCTTGATTCAAAAGAGTGGAGGATGAAAGACTCTGACTTCTACCAGAATCACCTTGGTTCAGCTTAAGCAGCTGTAACGGCAGCCCTCTAGGTTTCAGCATTGGTACCCGAGTTGTAGTTATCATGATCTTTTGCGGTGAGAGCTCATAAACACTCGCACTGCACAGAAGCTCGGCTACAATTGCAACGAATATATTCACTATAATTTACAGTAGGCTACTAATAGTACAAGATGAAAGGGACTCAGTTAGTCTTCAGAACTGATATCTTCATCACTCAGAGCATTTGAAGGAGGATCTGGAGTATTGACTGACGGTTGTTTTGTTGGTGACAGATCCAGAGGCTGAGCGAGCTCATCTTGATCGACATCTTCATCTTTGTATATATGGACTGATAAGTCTCGATTCATTCCAAACATACTCAACTTCTCTATATTGTCGTTAGTATAATTATCCCAGATAAAGGTGATAATATGGATACATACTCTTTTTGAACACAGCTTCGAGCTTTTCATCACAGATGATTGTCCGCCGGTCCTTGGGATCTTGAAGGTCATGCTGTTTAATATGATCCCACACTCTTTTCACCACTTGGGGCCTAGAGATCTTAGTGTCACCACCTAAAAATGCACTCAATTCAGGCGATATTGGATACTGCTTGTTGAAACCATTATTGACAGGTGGTAATTTGACTTTTCTAACCTTGGGTCTTTTCACAATGCCTCGACGTCTGGTGGAAGTGGTATCTTTCAGTAACTTGAGAGCAAGTAATTCGTCCAGCTTAATCATTTCTTCCCTTCTTTGTTTCTCACTTCGTTTATCATTTTCTCTTTCATCTACCATCCGGTAGTACCGTTCAAGGATGTGCTCATTGATACTTTCTTTGTGAGGATCTAAGTCAATAGCAAACAATTCTTGGATGGCCCGCCTGATCTTCTTGACTGATACCTTTTCCAAGTCTGCAACGCTTAAAATAGCCTTCTAGGTTAATAATTACAAATTCTGAATTGGTGTAGTAATTGGTTACTTACGTCAATGGTAGGAGTGTATTCCTTCTGCTTATACTCAGTCATTGTCCTGTGGGACCACTACTCGGCTCTTTTAGACGGTAGGGGTTTTGGAACTTAATGCGAAGAATCAGGAAATTTTGGGCGAGTAATAGGTAGCTACCTTTATATGCACAAGACCAGAGGATGATATAGTGAAGACGGAGAAAAATCTATAAATACATAGAATCATTACATAGTACTATAAGCTATATAGTCATGGAAGTCATTAATAAGGAAAAAATAGTCAATGGCCGTACTTTGGCAGTACTGGTTCTGCTGTATAATCTCGTACGACCTTATTGGTTTCTCAAATTACGCTTATGCTGTAATTCATTCTTCTTGATTAATTTTTTCCTTTCCATTCTATTTAAAGATCTAGGATCAATTAATTCGTCAGTAGTTCCTTTGGTGGTTTCATTTACTTCCACTAACCATTGGTCATCGATATCTTTATTCTTCCCTTTATAACCCCATTTAGGAACCCATTCTTGTGTAGCCTCATCATAAACCATCTTCCCTTCCTTAGGCTTGCTTTTAATACCTTTCTTAAGGGCAAACTTTTGCCATTTGGTTAATGGTTTATCCTTAGGTATAGGTTTTTCTCTAGGTAATGGGGTAGTAGGTTCTGGCAATTGGATTAATGTCATGGTAGAATCTTGGCCCGTTGAATTTCCATGGGTTTCTGTAGTTGTCTTAACTGGTAATGATAAAATCTGGTTAATCAATAGTTGCACATTGTCTCTGGTAACACTAGTTAAGTATTCTTCTTTTTGTGATTCATCTTGCAATTTCTCGTTATCTAGTGGATTTGGATCAAAAGTGGCCAAATTTCCCAAATCATATGTGTTTGGGATAGGCTTGTCTACCGTTATAGGCTTATATTCTTGTTCAGACATCGTGTTCTGTTCTATACAGTTAGTGTTAGAAGAATATGAAAAAAAAAAAAATATTTGATGAGATGAGAAAAAAATTAGCTGGAGTCTATATACAGGATGCCATCACCTAGTACTTTGAATGGTGTTTCTCCATATCCATATAGATACTAGAGTCATAACTCCCAAAGTACCACCAGCTAGGGCAAGGTGCATGTAATTTTCATCGGTATTAGTCTCAGGTTCCTGGGCCAAACCAGCGGTGGCAAGATTGGGCATGGTGGCCGCATCTACAATTTGAATGAAAAGTTCATTTAAAGAAGTAGCCCAAGCCGATGAGATGTGTAGAGGAGATCCCAAACAAAGGTGGCGAGTGTAATTTTCAGGTTGGATATCAGCCCGCTGTTGCTGTTTGTCAAGATCTGCCTTTAATGCCACAAATACACAAGGGATTTCTTTTAAAGTCTCGTGATGCCTTTGTCGCAAATCAACCAAATATTGAAACGAGTCTGGATCTGATGAATCGTAGGTATAGCAGATGACATCACATTGATCTAGACGGGCTTTACTTGCCAAGATTACCGATTCAAGTTCTCCTAACTCTTCCAAGATTAAGTAGCACTGTTTACCTCCTCTTAATTCGATATCTTTGGCACAAATCCGGGGCTGTATAGTAGGCGAATAAGACTCACTATAGTTTCCTCTCAAAAACAGATCTAATAATGAACTTTTTCCTGATTGGGGAGCCCCAACAATAAAGCAGTTGAACACATTTCGATCGTATACTGGTTGTCGATAAGGTTTACCTTGTTTCTGTCGTCTCTTACGAGGTTTGGTAATCTTTAACGCTTTAGTGGAGTTACCTTCATCAAACCCTAAATAGGCCAAATACTCTAAGGTGGTCTTATAATCGAGGAAAGTAGTCAAATTCCATTGGGCCAACCATCCTTGAAGCGTCACGTATCCTGATTCATTACACACAATAGAAGTAGGAAACTGACTTTCAATCCATAATTTAGGAATCCCTGGCGTTGGATAAAACAAATTGTTCAATTCTTGTTCATTTAACCCTCCATCATTATCCTTGTCGAATTTGACGAAAAGATCAACAAAAAATCGATATCCAGTAGGACTTAATTCCACACTGGAGTCTGGATTGACATCTAACTGAGGGAATAAGAATTTATCATTCAAAGATAACGAATTTGTATAAGCAAAGGAACGAAGTATTCCCCATATGGTTTCGTGTCGTCCCCTTTCGGCGTAGATTTTATTCAAGATTATAAAGCCATCTTCTGAAATGCCTCTAGTTCTACCATCAGGAGTCCTTTCTGGATATATCACCTGATCTATAGCATGAGTAATGGCTTCAAATTCTTCATAAGTGGCCGACTTTTCAAATGCCTTGAGATGAAGATCCCCGAATTCCTGGAAATTCAAATATCCATCCTGATCTTTGTCACATAGAAAGAACACTCTTTTCAAAGCCGCAACAGCAGCCGGTTTCAAATTGCCCTCTTTGGAATCGAAAATCGGGGAGATCGGATGGGTGATAGCCCGTTGACATAGATAAAACGCTTCCACCACATTAGTGTTTGTTTTAGCACTGCAACGCACACAAGCTTCAATCTCCTTAAATTCATTAAGAAGAGGAATAAACTCATCCGAGTTCTGGGTCTTCAAAGAAGACAGTCCATTGGTTTGATTGACATCACATTTGTTAGCACATAACACAATGGGCAAATTCACCCCCAAGGATCGAAGCATAGGCATCCAATGTAACGAGATTCTTTCATAGGTATAATGATCTGAGTATAGTAACCATATGACATCACTTCTTTTCAATTCCTTATGTAACTTGACGGTATCAGACAGCGACGTGTCGACTATAACAGTAGTCAGAGGAATATACTTTGGAACTCGTCGGTCGGCCATAGTACTGGCAGATTTGGAACCTGCTTTCACAGGGGAATTGGATAATAAATCAATCAAACTATCTGAATAATCCTCATTAGATATGGTGATAGGAGGTAAGGTTTTTTGGATATTGGCGATGTAATCTCCTTTTACAAGTGTTGTTATTAATGATGACTTGCCCACATTGTCATCTCCACACACAATGACTCTTATACTATCTACTGACATATCATCTGCTAGCCCTTTGCAACTGTTAAATGATAAATCGCGTTTTGAAAATCTGCCAATCGAATTGCAATTATTAATACAGCGAACGTTTGTTAGCCACGGTGAAACACTCTTTGGTATGCTCAGAGCGTTGTTAAACAGACCAGGAGCATTCCTGATGCCTTTGAGAAGACAAGGGGTGGGATTGCAGGCGTTTAAACCGGGATCCGTTCGGTTTTATTCGGAGGTTAATCCAGCCATGGATGACTATGAACGCAAAATCTTTGATATTTTGAAACTGGAATTCAATCCGGCCAACTTAGAGGTTAGAGATGTTTCGGGAGGTTGTGGGTCGATGTTTGCCATTTTGGTGGAGAGTGAAAAGTTCAAGGGAGTTCCTATGATTAAACAACATAGATTGGTTAATGAAGCTTTAAAGGAAGAAATCTCCAAATGGCACGGGTTACAATTGCGGACCAAGTCAGCCTAGGTTTCTTTATCGATCTTTTGTCTTTATCGATCTTTATAGTCTTATATCAGTTCTTGTAAATATATATAATATTTAATTTCTTCTCTGTCTTATATTGATTTTTATATATCTAAATCTACTCGATGACTTCTTCTTTTTCTTCGATGATCTCTTCTTTGATTTCTTCAATAATTTCTGCTTGGACCTCATTCTTTTGCGATTGGGTGGTGGCATATTTGGATCTGTAAGCTCTCCATTCTTCCAATAATCTACGACGCAACAAGATAGCCTCTCTGGTGGCAGTATCAGCTTCCATAGCATCAGCTTCATCGAATTGGGCACTGTATTCCCGCAAGTTCTTTCTGACCTTCTTTCTGTCAGCAGCACTTAACAATGATGGTGGTCTTGGTCTCCAGATGAATTCTTTGAATTGATCAATGGTTTCATCTTTCAACAAGTTTCCGGTGAATTCGAATAATTTGTATCCGTTTTCAATAGTATGGATCCAGGCAGAAGACCAGGCCACAAGGAATCTTCCTGATGGGTCCCAGGCCAAATTGGTCATTCCGGCGTATTTTTCTGCCTTTAAAAATTTGACATTATTGGTTTCTTTGGCGCTACCAGGTTTTTTGTCTTCTTCAAAGGAACAATCATAGAATTCAAGTTCCCCATTACTCTTGGAAATAGTTGCAATGACAATAAATCTTCCCTTTGGTGACCAAGAAATGGTGTTGGAATACTTACTATCAATTTGATGGAAACATTTGAATGTGGAAGATGTAACTTTACCCTTGGATTGAACTTCTGGAGCGTAGAACGATAAGGTGTTTCTGGCAAAAGCTGGATTACTGTTCCCATCATCGATGTTGGAGATAGTCATGAATCTCTGGGACTTTGGTTCCCAAGCAAAGTTGACTACCACTTCCTTCAATTCAATCTTTTCCACTGGAATATCCTTTTCAGTAAGTCTAAAGAATTCCAAGTTGGAAAAGATGGTTTTACGAGATTTGGTGTGACGATCTACCTTTACACACAAAAGACTTCCATCATCATGCCAGTGCATTTTACAGTCACTGACTTGAAACAAGTTAATGGTTCTAATAACGTTGGTAGTAGGCACATGCATCAAGGCCACTCTGGCGGTTTGATTGGTACTTTCAGGAGTCCAGTAAGATAAAACGTGTTCTCCACCGTCGGATTTAGAATTTGAAAGCTTAACACCAGCTGGAGCCCATTCGAAATCAACGATAGAGTCGATTTCCACCAACTTCTTATTCAATAATTGGAATGATGGAGTTTCATAAATAGCCAAAGCGTTTGGTCCTTGACGAGCACAATATTTATCATCATGAGACCATTTGACCAATGGCCATGGCATTTCCTTTTGACCTTCCAAATGAGGTGGCAAGGCAAAAGTTCTTGATACTTCTCCGGTTTTCAAGTCCCAGATAACTAATTTATGACCCAAGCTTTCTTCACCAAATGGGAAATTGGCTTTTTCAGCAGCAGTCTCAGGTAAAGTGATAGGAAGTGGAGATAAGGTAACCAAGTAGTTTTCATTAGGAGAAAAATCAATCAATCTAACTTGATTGTGGATAAACTTGGTGATACTATGGAAATCTGGACCTCCCCAAGATTGAACCCCTTGTGGATGAATAGAATATAAGTAAGTACCTTTTGGAGAAAACTTGGCGTACTTAGAAGTGAATCCTTTTCTTGGTTCAATGGCTGGTTCTGGTTCGTTCTTCTTCTTACTCCAGTACACACCCACGGTTTCAGAGAAATGTAATAAGCATTGATCTCTACCTTGTTCATCTTGCAACCATGATTTCAAATACCCGTGTTCTTTGAAAGGAGGAATCTCAGGTTCTTGAAATTCCGAAGGCACGTTTCCTTCAGCCCCATACTTTTCCACATCATTCAAACTATTGACAAGTAATCTATGTTTCTTGTCTAATTGTTTCCCGTTCAATTGTCTAATAGCTCTTTTAGCCATGTCGGCTTGTTTATATTGAGCAAACAAGTACCCTTTGGTCTTGCCACCTTCTACAGGCATGAAGAACCCTTCATCACCTTGCTCTAATTCCCCATAACTGCTTAATAACTTCTTCAACACCTTGGTTAAAACTGGCGCTTTATCTTCAGTAGTTACTGGTGCTCCATCAATCACCACATAATTATCCAAACCAAAATCTTGATCCACGGAATATTTGGCTTCTAAGTCAGAGAAGTCCACATCGTCGAGCCTGATCTCTTTCTCGAGCTCACTATAGTTAGCTACTTCGGCCATGTTAGCTACTTGCTCTGTGTTAACAATTGTAAATATCGACTTTTCACAGAACCAAATCGTGAAAAATTTTTTTTCGCCGTGTGCGCGCATCATTTATTACTATACAAGCCGTATAATCACTATCAATGCTCTTCATAAAGCTTGAGCTGTTCGATTAAACGGGTATTCTCCAATTCCAACTCCTCTAGTCTTCTCTTTGCTTCGTTATTCTCATAAATTCTGGCTTCTCTTTCAGCTTTCCATCTGTTTGACAACTCGTCGATTCTTAATTTGGATCTAGGAGACGCTATGGAAGTCTCATTTCCTTCTGGTAATGAAGAGTCTGCAACCGACTCGGTCAGCTTTGATAGGTCATCGTTCATTTTACTCAATTGATATATTCTGTCATGGAGCTGGTTGACATAATCGGTCTCCTGACCCCTCATTAAGTATAATGTGACGTATTTATCCACCACTGTCTTGGTAGCTCGTATTATGTAATCAAAGACAGATTTATGATAATCTCGAATATTATTCATGTCGGTGAAATCAACACCATTGAGATCCGAATCGGTGGAAGCGTTACTGGGCAATAATTTCTTGGCCATATAATCGATTTTACGTATGGGCAGCTTTAATGAAAAGTCGTCATTGACTTTGTTGAATGATTCCATTAACTGTTGGAATTTTACTGTATCATATCTCAATAACTCACCGATTTGATATTCCAAGATATTGGTCTTTTTGACCAAACTTTGGTCCATTTCGTTGTTTCGAGAATGATCTGATACCGTCAAATCAGTTATTTTGTCGGTTAGATTTTGAATGGTGGTTTGAAGGGATATCTTATCTTTGGTTAAAGAATCCACTTTGTAGGTGAGCCGGACTTTTTCAGCTTTCAACACCCGTTGTTTCTCAACGGCCAAGTTTAATTCCTGCTCCAACTTTTCATGGATTGATTTGTCGGACTTCCAAGATGAAGCTTCTTGCTTTTTATTGTGGAGTTGATTTGTTAATGAAGACACAGTGTTGGAAGAGTCTTCTTTAAGTTTCACATACTGAGAATGCAAGTCATTATATTCTTCCTGCAAGTGATTAAAATCTCGATGTGACTGAAGAAGCTCCTCGTTTAACTCCGATAGCGTCACGTTATGATTGGAATCTTTAAATTCATTTACTTCGTTTTGTAATTGATCTATGATATGCTGGTATTCCTCGAATTTATTATTGATAGTCTGGTTGACGGACCGAAGCCTTTGGTTGTCGGTCTGCAAAATTTCCACTTCTCTGGAATTCGTATCATTTTCATTTACTAATTGGGTCATTTTATCAAGATGATCTTGGATTAATCCTTGGTTCGATTTTAGTTTATTAGACTTTGCAATCTCTACTTCCAATTCACTCTGAATATTGGCAGTCATACGTTTCAGATCATCGAATTCGGTTTTTAATTGTTCAAGGGTGGCCATTAGCTGGTAAATCGTGTTGATATAGTTATTGATTTCGTACTGTCTGTCTTTATCTGATACTTTGGTAGAAGCCGAGGACGAAAAGCTCTCCCGCTTAGAATCAACTCGTTTTTCCAATTCCATTTTAACAATACTCAAATTGACGTCTAAAGGTCTAGTTGCAAAATTTTCCAAACACTTAGTTAGGGCTTTCTTCGAGGCAATTTCAGTAGTACCATCATTTATCAATGCTTGTATTATCCCTTGCACGATCGAGTCTGAATCCTGAAGTAGTTGACTATACCTCTTTATAACATTTTCTTTTTCAACGAGCTTCGTTTGAAAGTCTTCAAGGTTTACATATAAATCTTCATTGAGTTTATAAATCTCGTCATAATTCCTGGACAATTCATTATATTCTTCCTCCAACTTTTTAAATTCCGGACTTTTGATATTTCTAGGACTTCTAGCCTTGCCAATTGGAGAAAAGCCATTAAGGTTACTCTGGATTTGAGTTAGTTCATTGGAACTAAAGATATCGTCATTTATGTCATTATTCTCAATCAACTTCTGCAAAAACTGCTTGAAGAGTCTGATCTGGATTTTGTAGTCTGTCAATTGTTTGTTGAGCTTGTTGATTGTTTCAGAACTAGTTGTATCTTGAGTAGAAGATTTGATATTTATGTCAGCAGTGCCGAATCTTAATTGTGGGGCTGGAGGAAGATTTAAAGGAAGTGAAGAAGCAGATGAACGGAACTTTCTCCATGGAGTGCTAGATGCCGGACTGGGCTTAATTTTATGGGACAGGGATGGTCTACTAGATTCATCGCTTGCATCTAGATCAATATCACGATCCAATTGGGCCAGGGTTTCATTATATCGAGTAGTATCCATAGATACATCTTTCTGTTCATTATTCAAACTTTTCAAGCTGCTGGTATTAATTCGGGCATCAGCAAGAGATTTCTGTAGACCGGCTATACTCTTATCCATCTCATCAGCCTGATCGGTCAAATCAAACTCGTTAGATTCATTAACCGGCGTGTTATCTTCTAGCACCAGTGATTCCTGAGGAATAAAGTCTTTACTACCGAGCGGTCCCGTGGAAGAAACATCTCCATTGGAAGCAAAAGGACTTGAAGGTTTACTGGAACTGAATGAATCAATTCCTTGCCCGTACAGTGGATAGTGAGAAGGAAATTGACCTAGGGCTGAATGAATCTGTAAATGTGGATTTGGAGGCTGATAAGGATTTGGCAATTCTTGATAAGTTTTTTCCGAACTTAATTTGGACGAAAGCCCAGAAACACTGTTATCAAACTCAGATATATCACGAAGCTCTTGCCTCAGCCCACGCCGAGTGTCCAGCGTGTAAGACATCTGGTTGTTTAGTTGATAATATAGTGTTTATTGATGCGCGACTAGACGAGTGTTGATAATTGAGATGGAGATGATGGAGAGATCGAAAGTTTGAGATGGCACGGGTATTACAGAATATTACTAGAGAGACATATAGTTAAGGAGGAATCATTTATGTTATCATCAGATTATGATCAATTAAATTATGACACACCAATAAAAGTACAATGGTCAGAACCTAGTCTCAGTTTAACATGTTATTAGTTGTATACAACAAGTATCTAAAAAACTAATTAGCCATTTCAGCGTCTTCGTCATCATCATCGTCGTCGTCTTCTTCCTCGGCTTCCTTGATTGCTTCTTGCAATAATTCATCAGGAACAAATTCATGTCTCCCTTCGGTTTCTTCCAAAGAACACCAGGAGATTTCCAACTCGTAATCCTTATCTTTATTATCTTCATGAGCCTGGTTGATGATTTTGGCGGCAACTTTAACCCCTTCTCTAACAGTCAATGCATCGAAATCCAACTTTTCCAATTCAGACTTAGCAGTTTGTCTTCCTTTCCCGGTAGCAGCACCACTATATCCCCAACAAGTTCCGCTAGGTTCAATCATATACAAATGAGGACCATTAGAATCAACTCCCCCTACAATTGACACAATTCCAAACGGTCTGACCGAGTTATAACAGGTATAATTCTGAACATAAATCCCTAATCTATCCATCAAATGAGACACAGTTATAGGGTTTTTATATATGGATTTATAAGATCTGGCTTCATCTCTTCCTCTGTTAACAAAATGACGTCCGTCTGGTAAAAGACCTGAGTATGCTACCCCGATATGTCTATCAATAGTTTGGATTCTTTTGTTCTTGCCCGGAACTAACAACTTGGAATTTATAATCTTCTCCACTGCCAATACAATTCCGTCTTTACATTTAATTCCTATGGAGGTTCCTCCATTTTCCACTGCTTTCATGGCATATTCCACCTGGAAGTTTCTTCCGTCTTAAAAATAGTTAGTATCATACTTTGTGGACAGCTTCAAGTGCCAATACATACCTGGTGAGAATACACTGTTAGATAAGTCGTAACCAGTTCCAATAGAAGTCTAGAATTTGTTAGTACATCGTTGAAAGAATATCAGATCCTCTTGTTATTCACATACCATCGTTAGTGTTGGAGAATTGAATCGCCACTGGAGATAGTTTGAAATATATACGTCGCGCACTGGCGCCTAGCGGGCTCAGTATATATATATAGAGAATTATAATAGTATTCTACAGCGCATAGTATTAGACGAGATCTAGTAATGGCAGTCAAGTTGAAATGGCCCCTGTTGGGAATTATAATCCCATGCCTACTTATTTCCATCCTAGCTTATGGATCTCATTTATTTGTTCTCAGGAATCAACTAAGCACTAACCACCAAATCGCGTTTGAAATATCTATAACGCTTATATGGATATCATATCTTCTTGCAATCTATGTATCGCCAGGAAACCCCCCTGCCAAGTTCCAGCCTAAACCAGGAGAATGGAGACGATGGTGTAAAAAATGTGATAATTATAAACCAGAAAGAGCTCATCATTGCAAGCAATGTGGAAAATGTATATTATTGATGGATCATCATTGTCCTTGGACTTATAATTGTGTGGGCCATGCCAACAGAGGCCACTTTATGAGGTTTTTATTTTGGGTCTTGGTCAACACGGCATGGGTTGGTGCGCAACTTATTAAAAAAGGGGTGGAGTTTTATCATCAACGGGACCTTCCGTCGTATCTATTTGATAAGAAAGAATTGGTGGCGGTGATTGTGTTATTACCACTTGACTTGTTTGTATTTGTAGCGATTATTATTTTGTATGGACGATGTATTGCTAATTGGGGGTTTAAAGGAATGTCTCAGATCGAGGTATGGGAATTAGAGAGAATCGAATCACAATTCCACACCGAAAGAATATGGTTGCAAATTCGCAAGAATTATGAAAAGCTTCACCAAAAGCCTATGCCTACTTTAACGTCATGGAACCAAAACTTTGCTTTCCATGAATCGGACCAGCAAGAGAGCCACGAGCTTTTAAATACAGATTCAGTGGTTCCAGAAAATTTCACAGTAGATGATTTGGTTTTCCCTTACGATTTGGGATTATGGGGTAATTTAGTTGAAGCGTTCAATTCTCCCTGGAAATGGTTATTACCATGGACTAAACCTGCAAATCCCGGTTATCGGTTTGAAAAAAATGAATTTGCAGAGGATGATCAACTTGGATTACCTTGGCCCCCGGACGGAGGACACCAAGAATTCGGCCCCGATCCTGATATCGATGTCAATAGTTTAAGTACCAGAGAAATGAGAAACATCCACCAATTAAGACGCAGGCTCGATCCCCGGACGAAGTTGGATCGCAAAGATTGGATGAATGATTTGGGAGAGACCTTGGATGATTATGGAGTGGATTTAGACGCAGAGGACGTAGAGCATGATGATTTACTAGCATTAAAATGAATATATATTGTATGAATCGGACACTACTAGTGTGGGCACTAATAATGAGCCCACCGGTATAATCGACAAATTCTGAAAAGTCACGTGAGATTGAATGATGCTCATACTCCATTATCGACGGGGTATATAAATGCCCCCATCTGTCTTTCAATTAATTACTACAAATAACTATACTTTAGTAAAATGTCGAACTTACGTTTAGGATCAATTGCTCCAGATTTCCAAGCCGAAACCTCCAACGGCCCAATTTCTTTCCATGAATACATTGGTGACAGCTGGGCTGTTTTATTCTCTCACCCAGATGATTTTACCCCAGTGTGTACCACTGAATTAGGGGCTTTTGCTAAATTAGAACCAGAATTCACCAAGAGAGGGGTCAAGTTGATTGGATTATCTGCTAATGGTACCGAATCCCACAAAGCTTGGATCAAAGATATTGATGAAGTCACTGGATCCAAATTGAGTTTCCCTATTGTGGCTGATCCAGAAAGAAAAGTCGCTGCTGCTTACGACATGATTGATTACCAAGATGCTACTAATGTTGATAACAAAGGACTTCAAATGACCATCAGATCTGTGTTCATTATTGACCCAAAGAAAACCATCAGATTGGTCATTTCTTACCCTGCTTCTGTAGGAAGAAACTCTGCCGAAGTGTTGAGAGTGGTTGACTCTTTACAATTAGGTGACAAACACAGAGTTACTACTCCTATTAACTGGGTTCCTGGTGATGATGTCATTGTTCATCCATCTGTCAGCAACGAAGAAGCTAAAACTTTGTTCCCTAACTTCAGAATCATCAAACCTTACTTGCGTTTGACTCCTTTGGACCCTAATGGACAAAAGTAATCGTGTGTATGTTTATAGTGAGATAATCCAACAATATTGTTAGCTCGTTCTGTATTTTTCACTTTTTTGCAATCGTTCGCACTGAATTATATTATACGATATATTGAGGAATATTATATTTTGCATACGACTTGGTGTATTGGGGGAATGATTCGTAGAGCTCCTAAGGGTGAAGTATATCAGCAGTTGCAGGTATCCCATATGATAACACCTAAACTGGTGGCAATACTGAGAGGGCCAATCAGAGCGCCGATAAGAGTGCCAATAAAAGCACCAATAAGAGCATCAATAATAAGATTGCCAGTGACACCTAGTTCCTACGATAATGGGTCTATGTTCTTCCAGAACTCGGCTGCTCTTAGTCAAAGTGGAATATCAAAGGCTGAACAAGAACGGAAAGCCAATTTGGGTAAGATGATTGAAGAGTTGAAACGTCTTTTACCTAATGGGTTGAAGAAATCATTACCTAAGCTGATGATATCGCCTGAAGTGCTTTTGAGGGTATGTCCTACACATTTCGATGAGTTCAATGCTTATTTACCTAACATTAAGGGCCATGTATCCTATTATGCCACATTAAAAACGATCCAGATGGTTGTGTCGTCAGTTATCTTGAACCCCAAAGTCAAATTGCATCTTCAATCGATAAAGATCATGAATCCTCAAGAGTCCAATATCGAATACTTATGTGTATATCCTGACACCACCAAAATCCAGGTAAGGTGGACCACCTGTAATGAAGGATGCCATCATTTATTAGAGGATATCGATGGTAAAATTGATCATGATGACAATTTCCAGTCTACTTCTAATGCCAAGTTTGGGTCTCATAGATGGGCCAAGGTAGATTCCTCGAAATTTTCTCAGTTTGACGACTCAAAGTCCTCTAATTCCATTGGTAGGACTATATCTCATCTTACCACAGGGTTAGTAGGACTTTCGAAAGAGAAAAAACGCCTTGAAAGAGTGGTGAGTGGAATCTTTATCTTTGAATTGAATGAAGACCACACTCAAATCCTAGTCCATACAATTGAAGATGTGGATATAATCGAAAAGCCTGAAGCACAAGAGGTCTCGGGCTTACGAATTTGCTGATCGGATTCCGGAAACACGATTGGTGCTTGTATATAAATTTATTGTACATAGTTTGAACAAATGCATAGTATTGACTTACACCCGTTATATAATACCGTCCATGGCCCCTTTGAGTTGTTGTTTAAGGTCCAGCACTCGTTCTCCTAAAGACTCTCCAGATTGTTGTTTTTTGAACACTGAATTCAATTGCAACGTGAGATATTCTAATCTCTCGATGTCTGATAGTTTCTTGCCATAATGTTCATCTACCCAGTCCCATAATAGTCTATATTCGTCATCC
The DNA here is from genome assembly GCA_030574775.1 of Yamadazyma atmosphaerica. Taxonomy (NCBI): domain Eukaryota; kingdom Fungi; phylum Ascomycota; class Pichiomycetes; order Serinales; family Debaryomycetaceae; genus Yamadazyma; species Yamadazyma atmosphaerica. The sequence continues at coordinate 3,092 of JAJMFQ010000034.1, read as the reverse complement.
GACACATCATTAGCCAAATCTTCATTCTTGGTGACTGACTGCAATGATTGCACGAGATACGAGTTGATGGTCATCTGGTTCTTAACCAACGTATTGGTTTCGGTGATGTTTCTGAACATAATTAATTGCAAGATCAATATCAAAAGCAAAAACGAAAAGATTAAATAGCAAACAGAGACAATATTCTCTCTGATGAATTTGTTGGTGGAGTAAGCAGTTATAGCCAAGGTAGAAATTGGTTTGACTTCGGTAGTGGTAGGTGCAACTGGACTAACTACCTCGGGAGTCGTTTGAAGTTCTCTTACTTCCTTCTCATTGGTCTCTTTATATGTCACAATAGTACAGTCTTCAATCTCCTGTTTAAGACTAGCAATTAAATCCTTACAAGCATCTGTTTGACCAGTCAACGTCAGCTTTTCAATCACACTCTTAATCCAGGACCTTCCAGTCCATTCAATGAAAAAGGACATTTGTAAGTTGGTTTTATTTTCCTTTGCCCAAGTGAATCTAAATCTTGTCTTGACACAGAATGCATTCCCCAGAGGCACATCAGGAGTCTTAGTGATAGAAGTAACTTGGATATAGTCATTGAAGTTGAGATGGTCAATGACTTCTTCCACTTCACAAGTGGTTGATTTGGGTCCAATAGAGTATCCCAATGCCTTTTTGTAGGTGTAATTCCGATGCAATTTTTTGGGATCATCAGATTTTGGAACAAACTTATCAAAAGATGACAAATCACTAGAGTCATGATCCAGCAAGAATTTCCTGAAAAATCGATCATTTTTGGAACTGAATAGAATCTCAAACACTATTCCCATTGGTACGTCAATGACTTCATTGCACAATTCGATTTCATTTTCTTGGAGAACATCATTGATTTCTGTAGGTCTATGGACGTCGGGGCCCAAATTGTCGTATTGAGAGTCTGGTTTGAACTGCACCACCTTGACCTTGGAATTCAGGACCTCATCTGTCAGATTACTAGATGGAAACTTTTCACCGGTCAAATTACCATCGCTTGAATGAGCAGTCTTTGTGAGGTCTTCCAGCTTGGGCTTCTCATCTTCATTTCCATCTTCATCAATCGACATTATATAAGACTCGATGTTAGACCTATCATCATTTGATTCGTCACTACCTGATTCATCAAGATTTTTTTCAATTGTAACAGACTTCTGGTCATTAGGAATCATTTTCTTCCCCGTGGTAGCTTCCCATACTGTTTGGAAAAGATTAAACGAAGTATCTCGAGATAAAAAGCTGGCAAAAGTGTACTTTTCATCTTTGGTCTCGACAGCAATCCCATTAGGGAATATACCGGCCGTTAGCCTCTTTTCCAAGGAAATTACATCTTCTAGAGGAATTATCACATTGGTGACCCATCCCAATAAACTGGAGTTAAAACAAATATGATGTTCACTCACATATATTCTTCCTTGGAGCAAGATTTCTCGACTCAAAGCACAAGCAAAATCATCGATTAATCTTTCTGTCAAATCAATGTTGGTGAACAATTCATGGAATTCGACATTTCGCCTCATGGCTGCATATCTGTACTTGCTGTCTTTGAATTTCTGTTCATCATACAACCTCGGATCGTATTTCTCCTTAGGACTGGCAGCTGCTGACTCCAAAATGTCCTGGAAGTTTCCTTCACTTGTAGTTCTCCGTGACTTTCTATAGGAAATGACTTTGGGGGATTTCTCTTCTGCTTCATTTACATTCTCTGAAAGATTCCGTTTATGATTCTCCAAACTAATGGTAGCATTTGAGTGACTTCTGTAATCGCCACCAAGCCCTGAGTTTCGTTTAGGAGACTCCAACAACTTGTCGACCAAGTTTTCCTCTTGACTAAAGTCAATTCCTTGTAATGCATTTTTTTGAGATTCTCTAGATATGACCGAACTGGCGTCTTCTCTTGTGGTATGAGGATTTGCTGGTGTAGCCTTTGACAAAAATGGAGATTGGAGGCTTAAGGAATTTAAAGATTGAGCAGCAGAGCCATTATTATTAAAGTCTTTTCGATTGAAATCTATGGGCCCCGTATAAGAAGAAGATTTGGAAGACACTTGAGAAATCACATCATTTTCTTTGTTTTCTTTCGGCAATGTATTGAATTCATTAGAACTTATTGATCCATCATCATGTTCAGTATGTCTGTGACCATTAGAAGAAGTTGGAGGGATCTTTCTGGACCCGTTCCCCACCTTTTGGTCTCCATCGTCACTATCTTCAACAGCATCCTCAACATCGTCATCTACATCATCAGGCCCTATTACATTTCCAGCATGACTCAATCGTGACGGCTTATACTTATTCTTTCGTCCCATGGACGCAGACCGTAAATGATCATTCAATATAGCCAAGTCAGATTCTATGTTATCACGGTCAGACACTTGATCTTTCTGTTCCACACGTTCAAACTCCGGCGATTCACCAGAGGGAAGAGGAAGCGACTCATTCGAAGGCGGGAAAGAATATGACCAGGCATCGTCATCATCCAGCATGTCTGTCATTATAAACAAATCAGTTATGGAGATGATATGAAATTATTGCCTCGTACAACTCCGCTAGCCGCTGCGCACTATACGAGAGCAATAACTGAGACCAACAAAATAACTAAAGCGGTTTATTATATAGTATATATAGAATATATACAAGCTATACATTAATGAATCATTATAAATTCTGAATTATGTTACAGTCCAAAATCACGATGCCAGAAGGAAGAGGGAATTACACGGCTTCTAAAACCACGTCTTTGAACCCAGCTTTTTTGGAGACTTTCTTACCTTTTTCTTCGGTAGAACCTTCACCATGTAAGGCCATTAAAGCACCCAAGTCGAATTTTGGTTGTTTCAACAATTTGACTTTTCTGATGTGGACATTTTGTAAAGGATAAATGGTTTGAGTCGATTTTTCGATTTCTCTACCAATAACTTCAGGAATCAATTTGGAAGTTAATTGAGCCAAAGTGATATTGGAAACTTCTCTTTGCATGATTTCAATCATCTTCTTTCTAATTTCTCTTAATTTAGAACTTTGAGCATAAGTGGTCTTTTTGATTTGGTTTGGTTGTCTCTTGGTGA
>JAJMFQ010000033.1:0-106541 GCA_030574775.1 Yamadazyma atmosphaerica | reverse complement strand
AGGCTCCGTCATTCAAGTTTGCCCCAGGCGATATTGGAATACTATCAGAACGACATTTAAAAAAGAGTACTACGACATCCTAATGACAAAGGTGCGCTATTCATCCTGAAAACACTGTACTAAAAAGTCAAAATGGCAGCAATATAGAGCGGAATAACTTGCGATGAGCCAAATGAGATGAAACTGAACCTAATTCGGCAATGTATGTCAGACACATGGTGGATAAGAGGTAGGGTCATGAAGATTAGCGGATGTTTGTGCGATGGTGTAGATGTGCGGTTGCAGCGATTGTAGTTGAGATTGTGATGATTTTGACGAAGATTGGGGGTGGAATGTAAGAAAGGCTGAAGTTGATTGACAAAAGCCGTGAATAACCGAGAGGTCGGCCCATGGCTGATATACTTTACGAGCGGAAAAACCCGATAAGGTCAGTCAAAAGTGAGTTTATGGTTTCATTTCTTATCTGTGGCTATGTCATAGTGTCATGGATAGAACACATCATCATCAACATGTTATCATCAACATATGTTAGCATTATCGTAAATTAGCTCCTTGAATGACAGTGGCGCGACATTCAGTAGCACCGCGACATTTTCTCTACGCGTGCTACGACATCCATACGCGATGAATAATCTCTATCCAAGCTGTGTTTTGATTCATTCTACAATGTCTGAATTTGAAACTGCTAGCTACCAGGTGCCTTCCCAGGATATACAGATCAACCAGGAACCATCTTTACCCTCACGCGAGGATTCTGATGACTTGTTGGGGCTCGATCAACAACTTAAGCCTGCTAAACGTAATAAAGTCGCTACGTTAAATCAAGACCGTGTATTAGGTAAAACAGGTTTACCTTACATCGTCAAAAACCACCAGAAAGTCGGAAGAATTCTCAAGAAGAATGATAAGCGGAAACCTCGTACAAAACAAGAGAAATATGATCATGAGGACCAAAATCTTGCCTCGGTATTACAATTCTATCAATTATGGTGCCATACATTGTTTCCTAAAGCTACTTTCAAAGATTGTGTTCTGATGCTTCGAGGTGTGGGCCATAGATCCAAGCCAGTTCGGCTTTATCGGCAGGGATTGTTGGATAAAGAATTGTATAATATGAGAGTTGAAAATGGAATAATTGATGTTCCTGATATTACGTATGGTATAGAAGTTAACGAGCCAGATCTTTCATTAGAGCAAAGAGCTGACGAGGAAGATGATGATGATGACTTTGCATTTATGAATAGAAGTAATGGATTATTTGTGGGGAATGACGAGGACTTGTACACTACTCCACCGGAGGAAGAGAGCAATGTTTATAAAGAGACTAATGATGCTTCTACTGGAATTGATAGAGAAAATGGTGATTTCAATGATCGCGAAGACACAAATTGGATGAGTAAACCTATAGAGAAACCAAGTCTTACTCAGTTTCTGGATGATGACTTCTCCGATGATGACAATTTTCTCCAGGCAAGTGCTAACAAAGAGACAAGTCATGATAATGAGGATCACGGTAATGAAGACCACGGTAATGAAGACCACGGTAATGAAGCTCATGATAACGAAGATCACGATGAAGAGCTAGAGATCATGAATGAACTTGGAATGTAAATTGTCTCTAGCCACTGATATATATCTTTCTTAATGTGCCCACATTGGTGAAAATCTTGGATATAGAGTCACCATCAATAGTTTTGTTGATATCTTTATTGAACAATCCAATCAAAAACCCTCCTGATCTTAAATAAAGGCTTATTGGTTTCTTATCAATCCGAGAATTGACTGATGCTTTGGACTTTTTCTGCCTGACGAGCTTAGAATTGTGTCTATAGAAAGGCATAATAACCCCAGCATTATACAAAGTATCATTAGCAGTGTTCTTATAGCTTATTCCAAACTCGGTCTGGAAACTTTCATGGTGGATGAGATTTTCAAAGCTCAAAGAGGCGTAGCTTGATCCATAGCTGCCAATGATCCTTGTCATGAAATCAGTCTCCTGGGATTCGTTCCTCACAAGCTTATTGGCGTATTTGAACGTTTCGGCTTCTAGCTTGTCATCAGCCGTGGTGAAATACTGAGGATCTATAGTATAACTCTCAGCGATTCTGATTTCTAAAACATATACAAAGTCGATATTATAGCTTGTGCTGATGACTTTACTTAGAAAAGCAGCACTTTTCTTCAAGGACCCCATACGAATCATCTTTGCTGTTAAGGCTTTAGTGTTGAGTTCTTGCTTTTCATTTTCGTTGATAAGACTAGATAGGATTTTGAAGTTATAATTCTGAGAATACGGGCCTCCAGACCCATCTTTTTCAAAAACCGTCATACATGAACCTCTGGAAGTAGCCCTTCCAAGCTTCAACTTGAGCTCATTCAATTCGTGTAACTTGTCGTTGTTGGAGTTCATGTTTCTTAAGGAATTGTTCATATTTGAATTCTTGTAGTTATCATTCAACTGGTCTAGAGGTGTGTTTAAGACATTAGTGATTTCCGAACTATGATTCTTAAGCTTGACGATATCTGAAGAATCAAACTGTTTTCTGGGGTGAGCATCAAAAATCGATAAAATTCCTATAACTTCATTCTTACTGCCCAATAAAGGAACGCCACAGTAAAACCGAATATATGGCATACTAACAATAAAAGGATTATTGGCAGTCCTCCAGTCACTTTTAGCATCCAATAAGAGGAAATATTCATTAGAAAGTATGGCATGACTATCAATAGATATGGCTCTAGAAGTCTCTGCCATATTCAACAAGGTTTCAAATTTAAAAAGAACTTTGTTGCTTGTGACCAATGAGATACTCACACCTTTCAAGTTGAAGTCCTTACGGATCTTGGTGATGGTCTTTCGAAAGATAGATCGTTCTTCCCATTGCTTCAAATGACGATACGATTCCACGGCATTAAGCCGGCTCAACTCATTGTAGCATTCGGGTGGCTGCATAAAATTGGCGTCCTTAAAACAAATGGGGCGTGGGACTGTTGAGAGATTCCATTTACCCTAAGGTGTTAGTGGTGCTCTGAGAGTGTTGGTGTGTTGTGGGAGTGTTGGTATGGTGGTACGTACTTTAGAGTAAGCATCGAGGAAATGAGCTTTGGTGACTGCTATGGGATTGGTGGAACTGTCTTTTAAAGGAGCAATAAAAGCCACAGGGCTGGACTCTTCTTCTACGTGATTCTTTCTAGCGGAGTCCACCCTTGGCCGTCTTTTGTTACGGCTAAGCATTGTAGATAGCAATAAGTGGTTGCAAATTTTTGCGGCCAAAGCTTTTCCACAAATTCGAGAAAATCACGTGACGCGAATGTACAATTGTATTTATTGATAGTAAGATATAGGATTTATAGAGCAGTATGTACTTGTTGTACTATGTAGTTGTTGTAGTATGTACTTTTTGTAGTATGTACTCACTTGTCTTCAGTGAAATGTATTTCCTTAATTGTTTGAGCCAGTACTATGGAAGGTTTCATAACATCTACTGCAGTATCACTTTTCCATGGCATCTTTGTCCTTGTCTTCTTCCGGTTCTTTATCTTCATCTATCTTTCCCAACTCAGGCTTTTCCTCTTTAGTTTCTCTTTCTTGTCTAGCTTTCTCTTCTTCCAAAGAAAGTCTCAAAGCCAATGCCAAATCTGGGTCCATATTAGGATCTATATCTCCACCAGCACCGAAATCCATTCCCATTCCTCCCATATCACCGGTACCCGGTTCGAATCCTTCCTCCACCAAAATAGGCGATGTGGCAATAACCTCATACAATAATCTAGGACCAGCAGGTACAGTAACAAGGTGAGAATTGTCATGATTATTTATAATACTGTTGAACTTTTCCAATTTAGGAGTATTCACAGCTTCTTCTCCAAAGTTTATCACATCAATAGCCACGTTATTCTTCTTCATTTTCTTCGCCAACTTCTCCAATTCTTTCTCAGATTCATTTATAGGACTTCCCACAAATATTATAATTCGCTGGCTCTGCACTTTATTCTGACGATGTTTCAACGCCAATGCCGCCACCTGGATTCCACTGGAAAAGTGGTTACTGCCATGGATCTTAGTTTCATGGGCCCCAGACAAAATTTTTCCGAAATCCGTGGTCAAAGTACTCAATACCTCAGGACCATTTCCTCCATACGATAATAATCCCACTGTATTCTCTGGATTCGAGTTGACTTTATTCTGGAAAATGTACTCGGTGGTGGACAATTGCGCTTCGTACCGAGACGGCATGAAGTCTTCATTCCTCATGTACTCGGAATTGTCAACAGCAATCATAGTAGCTTCAAGAACCATCTTGGTGAATAGATAGTTGTGAAGTTCAATCGCCACCGATGTTGAGCGCGACGATTTTAAATCAGAAAATGTATTTAGGCGCTAAAGGTTCAAACAACACAGTTCGTTTAGATGGATGAATAAATGGCGTATACCAGGGAACAGAAGGAAAAGCTAATAAGACAGTTCAAGGCAGTGACAGATGAGAAATTGGCCCGTTTAAATAGCGAAACTAATAGTGTATGTGCTGCCTGTGAGAACCGCATCAATCGGAAGTTGAATACTGTTAGTGTTACGCTATGGCATACAAAGATACGAGATATCTTGGAGGTAGAAAGGTCCAAGAGGCCGACTACAAAGAGTTTATTGGGCGATATAAAGGTAATGAGGGAACGTAAATTAAGAAAGTAGTCTATTAATAAATATACAGAAAAGGGACTCCGGTGAGTTTGTAGTTCAGTGAAATAAGTATGTAAGATCTGAAGTGAAGCATGTAAGCTCTCAAGTGAAGCATGTAGCTTTAACCTGAGTTAGAATTGCCTAGGCTTCTTCGGGAATGTCGTCATGGAAATACTTCCCTTCAGTAGTTTCCTTGATAACGCCTATTCTGATAACAAAATCCCCAAACGGTTCATTTTCATGCCTTTCCAAACTCCATCTCTTGAATAATGGTTTCAAAATATCCAAAATCTCATCTTCTTTGATGGAGTACCGGTAGATTTTATTTAATCTTTGTCCATGGTGACCACCTCCTAACATCAAATTATAGGCCCCATAAGCTTTCCCTACAAGAGCCACTTCAGCCACCCAAGGTCTGGCACACCCATTAGGACACCCAGTCATTCTCATCACCACTGAATCGTGTCTCAAACCGTAATCTTCAAGAGCAGTTTCCAATTTGGTAACTAATTCCGGTAAGTATCTTTCACTTTCGGCCATAGCAAGACCACAGGTAGGGAATGCCACACAAGCAGCAGAAGACAATCTTAAGCCGGAAAACTCGGTATTATCCAATTTATATTGAGCCATCAACGCCTTGACAGCATCAATGTCGTCATCATGGATATTAGAAAGTAACAAATGCTGATTACCGGTCAACCTGAACTCCCCGGATCTGCCTTGGTTCAAGTATTGTGCGATTTTGACTAATCCGGTTTTCTGGGGTAATTCCGGGGTATCTTCGACTCTTCCGTTTTCAATAAAAGCAGTGAAATGGTTCAAGCCGAATTCATCCTTACACCACCCGAAATAGTCGATATTGGACTTGATTTCAAAAGGTTTAGGGTCTTCAAATTTATACCCTAACAAATCTTCAACTTTGCCCTTGAAAACATCAAGTCCTAAATCGTCAATAGTATACTTCAATCTGGCATGCTTTCTATTGGTTCTATCACCAAAGTCTCTTTGCACCAACATGATCTTTTCACAAGCAATATGGACTTGGTCTTTGGCTACGTACCCTAACATGGACCCAGTTCTTGGATATGTCTTTTTGTTATTATGTGTAGACCCCATACCACCACCGGCCAACACATTGAATCCAAGGACCTTATTATTCTCCACAATCGCTATCAAACCAACATCATGAGCATACACGTCCACATCATTATACGGAGGAACCGTAATAACAACCTTGAACTTTCTAGGTAAATAGGTAGGCCCATATAAGGGTTCTACGTCGACCAAAGCATTTCCTGATACCAAGGTTTTCTTCTTCTTGGGGCCGCCTTTTCTGTTCTCCCATACTTCCAGGTCACCTTTCTTGTCACCTTCGTCTTCACCTTCTAACCAGATTTCATGATAAGCGGTGGTTTCCGGTAACAAGTGGTCGGAAATAAGAGTTCCGACTTCACTGATCTGGGCATGGACAGTAGCATTATGGGGTAATGCACTAAGCATAACATTTCTATTGACATCTCCACAAGCAGCTAAAGTGTCCAATAATGTGGCATTCATTCCTCTGATAGCAGGCTTCAAATCATGCTTGACAATCCCGTGCAATTGGAACGTGGCTCTGGTAGTTAACTTAAGGGTTCCGTTACCTCTTTCGTCTGCCAATTCACTTAATCTTAAGAATTGTTCAGGAGTGGCTTTACCTCCAGGTAATCTCAATCTTACCATGAAGGCATATGCTGGTTCTTTGCCTTGAGCTTTACGTTCTTCTCTAATATCACGGTCATCTTGCATGTAAATCCCGTGAAATTTAGTCAATTGTTGGTCCACGGCAGAAATGGCTCCAGTAGAGTCATCTTTAAGTCCTTCAGCAATAGTTCCTCTTAAGAAATTGGATTGGATTTTCATATCTTCATTGGTCAAAGGTTTAGGTTCTTCAACTCCTTCAACATTATCTACTCCTAAAGCAGTCCATAACTTAGGCATCCATTCATTCAAACCGGTATTGAATCCGTCGGCGTCTTGATCATCTCCTAATGCTAATTCGGTCAATTCTTGTCCCCCATATAACTTCAATTTGGCATGCAAGTCTTTCCCAGGTTTATTATAATAATGTTTATCTTCTTTACGGGGCCAGTATTCAGAATCACCCATACCAAACACAGCAAACTTGACGGTACTTAAATCCAAGTCGGCAGTGTTTTTCAATCCGTCCCAGAAAGTCTTCCCATTCATAGGAAATTCCCCTTGACCGGAAGTAGAAGTAACAAATACAATATTGGTTTCATTAGGAAGATCTTCCATCGAAATATCATCCATAGGAACTACGATGGATTTCAATCCTCTTCCAGAAGCTTGTCTATGCAATTTTTTCGCCACGGCTTCAGCATTACCTCCATCAGAAGCAAACGCCATAGTCACAGGTGGCCCTGATAACCCCTGTAACAATTTATTGAAAGAATCGTCAGCCAACTTTTTCTGTTTGAGTTTAACCTCGGAAGTTCCCGTAAACTGTAAGTTTCTAGACAATTCCGGGTTCTTCTTAGCTAACAAACTCAATCTATTTTCTCTGTCCAAGAAATCCTTTAATTGATTTCTCAAGTTGGATGAGTCCAATTTGAATTGGTCATGTTGGTTTTCCAACTTTGGATTGAATCTGTATAAGGGCCAGTTACCTGAATCGACTGCTTTTTTGGTTTCTTGTAAAACTTTCAAGGTGTCGTCAAATTCCGAAGAGTATGGTAAGTAAGCTAAGATGATGGAAGGTCCGTTGAACTGTTCGGCTTCAATGAAGGCTTGTAAAACTTGAGTATAGGAGGAGTAGATGGCCACCGAAGCTACGTAACAATGACCATAGTTCATGGCGTATAAACCAATATCTTTCTTACGAAGTCCGTTGATGGTTTTCTTTTGATCATAAGGTTCAGTATCAACAATTAACATATTAATGTTTTCCTCAGATGAAACAATATTATGAACTCCAGAAGATCCAAGATCATAGGCCCAGGAATCAGATCCAATCAACCAGTTGGACTTGATGTTAAAGTATTCCTTGAGATCCAATATCCGTTTGGTAATCTCAGACCCATCGGACTCTAATAAGTTCAAAATATTCCCAATAAGCTCACCATCAATATTGATTTTCCCACTTTTCACAGCACTTAACCAAGTGGATAAATATTCAAGGAGCTTTCCATTGTCGATTGATTTGAACAGATTCTTGTTCACAGACTCGTAGATTAATTCGATCAACTGAGATAATTGTTGTTTCTGACTCAAAAACTTCCCGAATCCATACTCAGGATTGGACTTTCCGGTGTTGTCAGCACTGAATTGGTTAAGAATGCTCAAGCTGGTAGAGTTGACTTGGCTCAAAAGCTTCAAGTACGCATCTTCTAACTTCACAGCACTTTCAATGGCCAGGTTGGTGTTGGTGATTCTGTCTTGTTCAGCCTTAGTAGCCAATTCCACATCGACATTTCCAAACACCAAGTTTTGCACAGGGCTAGGGCTTCTCGTGTTCTTCAATAAGTTGTCAATAGAGCCGGAAATATCGGTGCTATGTCCAAAATAGGCAGATACGACTTTGGTGAAGTTCTTCAAAGATTGATACTTGGAATAGTCCTGGAAGAAGTCCAATAATAAAGGAGAATAGTTGGACAAAGGTCTTGTGGTTTGCTGGACAAGAGTCAACGTTTCCACAGACGAAGGAATAATTGATAATAAATGGTTCAAGTTGAATGGTTTATACAAATTCACGGAAATCAATAAACATTTCTCCTTGGTGAAACTTTGAACTAATTCATCATTAACCAATCCCAAGTACACCACCAAGTCCTTAGGGTTCTTTAAAGCCCTGTTATTCAATAACTGCATAGGTGGGACTTCGAGAAGGTACAAGATTTGACTCACAGACAAGTTTAACACATTGGCCAAAAAGTATTTTGGTGATACCGTAGGAACAGACAAGGACTTGAACGTGGAGTTGAAAGGAATGATGAAGTGGAACACCGCTTTGTTCTGATTCAAGGTCAAGTTATAAGCCAAACGAGTATTGGATATTAAATCAGATCCATTTTGAGATATCACTATTGGCAAGTTTAAGTCTCTTAAAGAGGTAATGATTTGGAAATCAAAGTTGGTCAACTCCACGTGATTCACCACAGGAGTATTTCTGAAGCTTGGGGATGACAAAAATGGTAAATTTTGAAACACAGTCTTTCCGTTAGTTATTATGGAAGTTATATCGATATCTTCATATTTAAGATCAGGTTTGGAAGTTTCTGCGTCGGAAGCAGTTTCAGGAACATCTTCCTGCTCTGCTTGTTTGGATTTATCAATTTTCCCGGCTAAAAAATCACTGATAATAAAGTAAGGATCATTGGTTTCAAGCAAACTACTAGCATCATCAAAGAAGGAACCGTAAACATCTACAGCTTTAGCCAGTTTTGTAGTGAACACGTGCCCCTTAATCTGAGCAACTATCTTAGATACGACTTCTATACTGCCCATGATGCCTTGAAGACCGTTAAACAGGAAACTGAACAGTAGAGATATATATATGGAAAATTTTAGAGCGGCTATATAGTGCTAACAAAGTGATTATATGGCACGTGATATCTTGCAATCGCGCGCTGCAACTGTTGCAGCCAGGTAATCTTAAAACCGGGGATGCTTATTGGTTGGGATGAGACGGTGGGGGAGTGGTCTGTTAGAGAGAATGGTAGGGAAGGGTCTGATGTTTTGAAATCGTGGGTAGGAGCAACGGAGCTGGGAACGTTCCAATGCAGAAAAAGCGAGTGATTTATGTGATTTTTCAGTTTCCTGATGAAGTGAAATATTTAGTATAAGTTCTTTTTTTTTTTTTTTTCACTGCAAAATACTCATGTTGAAGTGGTCCCAGACTATTGTAGAACCTATTAGATGACACTGACGTTGATCTGGGCCTTTAATCTTAATTATAAGGGATTTTTCGGTTTTTTGTTGCATGAATCGTGAATCGGGCCATTTTTGCTATGATACACCTCCCGGTGGCCAAGCTGGTTAAGGCGCGAGACTGTAAAGGGTTCTCCTCAAAGTGATCTTGAGATCGGGTGTTCGACTCACCCCCGGGAGATTTTTTTTGATCTGGAACCTTTATGCACAAGTAAATGTACCACATTTGAATATGAGTTTTACCAGCTGAATATCAATTGGTTTCGTTCCAAAGCAATGTATGGTGGTTGTAAGTTAATGTGACGACTCTCTACATCAGTATGGTATCATTTTGGCGTCTTCATATCATGTGTTCGGTCGTATCTCCCTCTCTATAACATCTTATCTATCACTGAAAGATATATCACTCCACATTTTTCTCGATATATATATCTCCCATTTCCTTCTTTTTTCAAATATCTATTACAACTTTCTTTTATATATATCTTTATCTTTTCTGTTTCTTCTTTAAAGCTTGAGATATAGATCTACAATAGTCTAATGGCCAATAATGCAAGTGTTAGAGACTAATAAGAGTAACGCAGATGATATCAATCGTCAGATACGGTTGGCGATTTCCAAAGTGGCTACACAATTGGCTGCTATTAATGAAGAGTCTTTTGATCCTGATAGTGTTTGCAATATCTACATGGATACCTTGAAGATATTGGTCAAGTTTCCAGACGCTCAAGTAGACGGTCATCTCTTGGGGCCGTTAGTCGGCTTGGTACAAAAGGAACAAAGTTGTGAACTTGTTGGGTTGTTGGGATTGGCTATTTTCCAGTGTTTTTTAAACATTTCCACATTTGGTGATACTGTGGCTTTGATTATAAATGATGAGTTCAAGGAATTGTTGCCCAAACTCATTGAACTGTTGGAGAAACAAGACATGGAAAATGTATCAAGTGCAAAGTATGGGTATACGTTTTCTGTGAATTTATTGGATAATGTCGTTGATATGTGGACTTCTAAGGCATTTAGAGGTACTTTATACCAAATGAGTTTGAATATGTTCAGATTGTTGCAAGACTTGAACAAGATAACTGCTCCGGTTGACGAGTTGATTCTGTTACTTAACGAAGGAAACATTGAATCCCGGTCAGATAAGATCATTGAATGTTTGGATGTCGTTGTTAATAATTTGGTTGCTGCTGAGACTGGGGAAATCATGGCTATTTATATGTATAACTCCAAGTTTCTTGACACAAATAATTATTTATTGAACAAAAAGCTAAGTTATTCTGTCTCCACATCTTGCCAAATCATCAGCTATATCATCACCGAAGTATTTGCCTCTAATTACTTCGGGTCTCGGGTGTTGGCTAGTCCTCAATTGGCGGCCATGTTTGAAGACAATGAGATTGGCTTAAGTTCATTGAAAGTTAGCAATAAGAATTTAGCCTTCTCCCTTCAAATGTTGTTGCAAACTTTGGACGCTCCTTCTGAGCTTTGCAACAAGATGGTGCTAGTGTATGTTATGTGGGCACATAATGAAGCTATGAGCTATTGCCAGCTTCAATACGGAAAACTCAATGTTCACTCAAAGTATAATGAATTGAGACCTAATATTTCACTTCTTTCATTATTTCAATTACTCAATGTTCATATTCTTAACGAGGTATATAGGTCTCAAGCAGTCACCATTCCTATATCTTTGGAGGAGATATTGCGCCAGTCTAAGCTTCCACCATTTCCTAAACCGTCTTACTTTTCAGACGAATACGGAAATAAAAATCCGCTTGACTTCAGCGTTACCGAGAAAGATACTGGTATTGAGCTTCTTAGCTTAGGGTTGATCAAATCCTTGAAGATGATTTCCATGTTTTTGCCTGACGATATCTCCACATTTCTTGAAAATCAAGGTGCAGAAGATGAGGACTTGAAGAAAAAAATGGTACTCAACCAGTTAGAAACCTTAATGACTAGTTTTATGATTAGTCAGTACGTTTTCACTCATTTCCGGTCCATTCCTGTAAACTATAGACAAGCTGGAACTTTAAATGTGTCAAATTGCTTGATTGAATTATTGAAATTCGACTTTGATTCAATTCATTTGAATAGAAATTTCACCTGGATATTGTTATTGACATCCATGATGAATTATGCTACTTCGGATTTGAGGTTTCTGGAGTGTTTCTTCGTCTTGATGGATATTGTGCTTCTCGAGTTCAGCCATGACGACATCCTCCAGGACCTGGCAATAAAGGCTATAATCTGTGACTTTGTCAATCGGTATGGTATTGATCTTAATAAATACCGCCAATTGAGCTCGTATACGGACTTCCAGGCCCGTGAATTGCCTAGGGTAACGATTCTGGTAGATGAAATAAGAGCTCTTCAGGATTCAGAATTGTCGGACACGTCCGAGTCAGTTGATGACTCCTTTTCCACTAACTATCTATCCAATTTAAGCATGGAGAAATCCAATCTCCAGGCTGATAACACTTTAGATTCTGCGTCGTCTCACAGCTCAAAGCAAGTGCATTCAACAGGAAATTCACAGGGATCTTATTCTCGGTTCCAGGCTCATTCCCAGCCATTCTACCCTGAAGTCCAAGTCCGCCAGTATCCAGAAGTTCACGGTATCAACTACAGTGCACTGTCCCATTCTTTAGCTTCTAAGACCTCCAACTACTCCGGCGGAAGACAGCAGAGTATCCATGTTGATGATTTCGGCAAGTAGTTAAAGATCTATGTCGTGTATAGTTTAGCTAATGTCGCGATGAAAAATGCGAAAAAACCTCTCATCTTCAAGTCATCGCATATTAGAGATTATATTTGGAGTAGCTCATCGCTTGTAATAATTAGCCTTTGAAGATGGTGTTGAAGTCTACAGCTGTGGGAAACGTCTCTGTGTATCAGGTCTCCGGTTCTAACGTGTCCAGATCGTTGCCAGACTGGATCGAGAAGAAAAGAAAGAGATCTTTGAAGAGAGATATAGAATATCTGAATCGGATAGAATTAATACAAGATTTTGAATTCAGTGAAAGTTCCAATAAAGTAAAAGTCAGTCCCGACGGAAAGTATGCTATGGCCACCGGGACTTACAAGCCACAAATCCATGTTTATGATTTCAGCAATTTGTCGTTGAAGTTCGAAAGACACACAGATGCCGAAAATGTTGATTTCTTGATATTATCTGATGATTGGACTAAATCAGTTCATTTACAAAATGATAGATCCATAGAGTTCCAGACAAAAGGAGGAATTCACTACAGAAGTAGAATTCCTAAATTTGGAAGAAGTTTGTGTTATAATCCCTACAATTGTGATCTTCTAGTAGGGGCTTCTGGTAATGAATTATACAGATTGAACTTGGACCAAGGAAGGTTTTTAAACCCTTATCAGTTGGATACATCATTAGGAGTGAATTCCGTGGACGTTAATCCTGTTCACGGGTTGGTTTCCGCCGGGTTGGAAGACGGGACTGTGGAGTTTTGGGATCCTAGAGCTAGACAGAGAGCTGCCAAATTGTTTGTGAGTGAACAACTAGATGAAGCAGGAGAAATAACAGCGGTGGCATTCAGAAACGACGGGTTGAATTTTGCATGTGGAACTTCAGAGGGGAAATCGTTGATATATGATCTTAGATCCTCAGTTCCCACCATTGTCAAAGATCAAGGGTACGGATTTGACATCAAGAAGATAATATGGATTGACGACAACCAATCAGATACCAGTAAAATCATGACTTCTGATAGGAGAATTGCTAAGATATGGGACCGGTACGACGGAAAGCCGTTTGCGTCCATGGAACCTAATGTAGATATCAATGATGTGGAGTATTGTAAGAATTCAGGAATGTTCTTTATGGCCAACGAAGGAATGCCTATGCATACATATTACATACCCAACTTGGGGCCAGCACCAAAATGGTGTTCATTCTTGGACAATGTCACCGAAGAATTGGAAGAAAAACCATCTGATACTGTGTATTCTAATTATAGGTTTATTACTAGAGATGATGTTAACAAGTTGAATTTGTCTCATTTAATTGGTACCAATGTCATGAGGTCTTACATGCACGGGTTTTTCATTGATAATGAATTGTATGATAAGGTCAGCTTGATAGCCAACCCTAACTCGTACCGGGACCAGAGAGAACGGGAAATCAAAGCCAGAATTGAGAAAGAAAGAGAATCAAGAATTAGGTCTACTGGTGCTATTACTAATACCAAGATCAAAATCAATAAGGACCTTGCCCGGAAGTTGGAAGGAAAACAAGGATCTCGGGCTGCTGAGGATGTGGTTAATGATGATCGTTTCAAGGAATTGTTTGAAAATCCAGAATTTGCAGTTGATGAGCAGTCGCATGAATATAAACAACTTAATCCTGTTTCTACTCCTGGTAATGGTGTTAGTGACAAGCCTCGGGCCTTAACAGCTGCTGAGGAGTCTGATGAAGAGAGATTCCACAACAATAGAGGTTCCCTGGACGACGATGATGATAGTGAAGAAGAAGAGGAGGAAGAAGAAAGTGATGATGAAGAAGCCCAAGAAGCCAAAAGATTGAAAGACGAAAAAGTCCGGAAAGAAATGCAAAGATTAAAGAAAAAACAAGAAAACAAGAATCAAGAAGATAAATTCTTGAATGAAATGAACGCAATTGAACCGGAAGGACCCCAACATAAACCGGCCGAGACATTTGGGTCTCAAGTTAAAAGTGCCAATAAGATTGCCAAACAAAGAAGAGAAGCTAATAGCAACTCGAGATTACGTCGTCATGCCAAGGGAGAAGTGGAGTTCACATTCACTCCATCAGGAAAGAAATCCCAAAAACCAAGAACCCATCGCCAGAATGACGAGGAAATGGACCTTGACGATTCTGAGAAAGCCCAGTTACATGGAAGAACAAAACAAAGGTTTTCTGGTAGACGTAGTGCTTCGAGAAACCAGTTCCGTGGTATGTAAATAGGTAGACCCTTCATAGTAGATTTATATAATTACTCGTATAAATGCGCACAGATTTTTCATTTTTGATAATTGTTGCAACACAATGTCTCGGAATAAAGAGAAGGCCGGGTCGGCTTTAAACCGGTTCCAACAGGAACAGAGACGGCAAGCGGGGGTACTTGAGTCTAATCCTAACTTGCGGCCCAAATTTGTCCAAAAAGAACAGTCTTTACCACAAGCTGAGAAATGGAGATTAGTGGTGATGAGTGAAATATCCACCAAGCTCACAAGAATACAAGACCCGTTATTGGAGGACTATGATATAAGAGAGTTGAATGAGTCGATAAATAAGTTGTTCAGGGAGCAACGAGCTTGGGAGTACCATATAAAGTCTTTGGGAGGACCTGACCATATAAAGTTCAGTAAAGACCTTCAGAGTACAGGTATGATAGATCCAGGAGTTTCTGGAATTAAAGGATTTCGATATTTTGGAAGAGCCAAGGATTTACCGGAGCTTCGAGAGTTCAGGCAGCTTCAACAAACAGAAAAGGAAGAGAAATTGCATGATAGTGGTAAAGAGATACGAGAGAATCTGCTATTAGAAGATAAGTTTAATAAGCTTAATCCATTTTATTTTGAGCCGTTAGCTCCACAAGATATATATAATGATATTATCAAGCAAGTTAGCAGTAAAGTTGATGACAAAAGTGTTTTAGATGCATTAGATGAAACTTATGATCATGAAGAGAAGTATGATTTTGATACTGTTGATTCCAACTTGTTGAGGAGTATAAGACAACAAGCAAACCAAGATGGAATTACGAGATCTGAGTTGACAGCCAAAGCAAAAGACATTATTGATTATGAGACACTTCCTACAACAGAAGACGTGAAGGCATATATTATAGAGAAGAAAAAACAGGAGCTATTGAATAAGTACTCCAGCTAACATGGACAATAGCTAGCATGAAAAATAGCTAGAATGAACACAGCTAGAATGAACAATCTCGAGCGTGAAAACGAACCATCTAGAACCTAGAACTCATACTCGTTTATACTGTCAAGGATCTTAACTCCATTCTTATCATAAATAACATCAGTCTGACTATCATTTTCAGGGAACACACTTTTACTCATAGACCGTATAACATATGTGTTAAACCCCAGATTCAGACAATCCACAGCAGAATTCATTACACAGAAATCATAGGCCAACCCTACAAATACAACATCCGTCACATCGAGAGAACGCAAAGTATCTTCCATCTCGGTCTTATGTAGTTTCCATGTGTCTTTAAAGCACGAATAATACTCTCGATCCTGTAAGTATCCTTTCTTGACAATGCTCCGAGGAATATGGCTGTCGACCAGGTTAAATGCTTTTGAGAATTGTTCTTCTAAAGCAGACCCAGTAGTATTTTGTACGCAATGATCCGGCCACACCGTTTGCTTCAAGCTCATAACGTTTCCAGCAGAATCCTTTTCTTTATATGGATGGGTGAATGTTAATTCGGTGTAAGGAGGAACATCGTGTTGGGAAGCAAAGGAAATATGATTATGAGGATGCCAGTCTTGAGTTGCAATAATAGTCGTCCAGTTGTATTTACTTGTGTCAAGTAGATCGCATATTTGGGGAACTATAGTTCTTCCATTGGCCACTGCAAGAGCTCCGTCACTTGGAAGAAAGTCTTCTTGAAGGTCGATGATCACCAAAGCAGTGGACTTTGACATTGTTGACGACATTTAAAAAAATGTGAAAATCGCGTTGATGCGATAAGATAAGAATGAAAAATTATGATAATGCCAATATATTGTACTATACAAACTACGTCTCCTCTTCTTTTACCTTCTTTTTATGCTTGGGTTTGTGTTTGGGCCTATCGTCTTTCCAGCTCCCCAGAAACATATGCTTAGCATAGCAGTAAATATCATTGGTGGATTTGGCACCCATTTGCCCTACATCGGGACTGAAGGAAGTTATAGGCAACACAAGCACATCATCTACTACCACTGGTGCTTCTATTCCTGTGAAGAGCTCCCAGGTAACTATTTGTTCATACTTATTTGTTTTGAAGTTTGCTTCGGATTGAAGTACATTGTTCATATATTCGAACACGGTGTCTGTCCAAATTCCTGGTCCTGTCCAGTTCATGATATCACCGCCCTGATCTTTCCCTAACACTTTATTCAATTGTCCATTTCTTTCTCTTTCCAAAGTGATTTCAGTAATTTTGGCTACCAATTCTCTTAACATAGGATGTCCTTTTTTAGCCTGTATGGTCCACTGACAGAATTGGATTCTTCTGGCGTACCAGTCAGCCCAGTCTGGACGATCTGGGTCTGCTTCTATACCTACCACTAATCCTGCCGTGTTCGGTTTGTCATAGACCATGTCTTTAGCTGATATCCAATCGTCAATTGGCTTGATTCCAACGGTATCAATATCGGAATAAACCCCTCCACGGGCAAATAAAATCAAGTACCGGAAAAAATCAGCCTTTAATATACTCTTGGGCATGATTCTATAAGCTTTGGCCACGTCAGGGACTGGTGTGAATAATTGATCTATTAATTGATGGCATTCTTCGTCTGGCAACACGTGATGTTCATATTGAGGATTTAATTCGTCCCAATCTACTTGGTAACCTTTATAGTTGATGGGGAAGGTGGGATCATCAAGCCCTACTTTCCATGTTTGCCATATATTCTTTTCAAATGGTCTGTTAGGCTCATACGGAAACTGGTACGCCAATTGTTGTCTTAGAGTCGACAAAACCGGCAATTTGGCTTTTGTGTTTGATTGGAAGTTGTAGCCTTCTTTTTTCCAGTTGGAATGTTTCTCCAACTCTCTGATAAGTTTAAGCTTGTTACTGCTGACTTCAGTTTTGGATCCGTAAACTGGAAGTGAAAAGCCTGATCTAATCACATACAACACATATAGCACTAGGGCTATAAGGAGGTAAGTTTTTGTATTCCTCAGACGCATGATGGGCCAGTATTGGGGCCTTTGCTATACTATACAAGAAGACAAAAGATGTTGATGCTTAAAAGTTGGAGGCTTGAAAAATCCATTTGGCGTGTCAAAAAGTCGCGATGTATTTGTTACACCTTTTATATATTATTCATATACTAAACACATAAATTACTTAAGCATGGAAGCTTGTTTCTCGTTCAATCTCTCGAAGTTTCTTCTCATGGCACTGACAATGTACTCTTGACCAGTAATGGCTTCGTATTTTTTTTCAGGGCCTTGAACAACCACGTCTTTATTAGCCTGGTTGAACCAAGCAATAGAGTATCTCTCTTTCTGGTTCTCTCCCACATTTGGAGTTCTCACTCTATGGAAATTAGATTTTAACTTATCATCAGACCAAGACATTAACATATCACCGATGTTGATAACAATTTCTCCGGTTTTGGCTTCAACTGGACTCCAGTTATCACCAATAGCGAAATCGGTGTGGGCGGCTCTACCAGGACACACTTCAAGACCATGGTCTCCGGTTCTTTGGTATAATAAAGTCAAACAATCAAAATCGGTGTGTGCACCGGCTCTCCATACATTTGCAGGAACTTCCTGGCCGGTGATGTCAGGGTAATGTAATAATCTTAAAGTACTTTGAGCGGAGTCTTGATCAATTTGATGGGCGCTGCTGAAAAAGTCTGATTCAAATCCAAGACTTTCTGCTAAGCAACTTAATACCTTCATAGATAAATTTTGGTTTTGGATCATGAAGTTCTCCATGAATTGTTTCCATTTTTGGTCCACCGCATCTTCACCAGGCCAATAACTGTTTCTCTTATGGTATTGTAATTGCAAACTCTCCTTCAAGTCTTTGGTTCCGGTAGATGGTCTGACTTGGGCTTTGAATTCATAGCCACAATTTTCAAGCTTGACAAATGGAGTTTTTTCCTTGACGTCTTGATCCAAGTTGAAGTAGTTAGCGGAATATTCAAAAGCGGTTTCAATATCTTCCTTAGTGGGTCCTTCTTGATCTTTCAAGATGAAGAAACCAACTTTGGTGGCAGCATCGTATAATTGTTGCTTGATTTCTTCTCTGCGATTATCGAAATCTTTCAAGCTGATTTTAGGCACAATAGAACTCATTTTTTATATTTAATATGGGTAGATAACTGTTTGGATACAACTGTTATTCGATATTGACTTGACCTAGACAGCGGTTTCATGCTGTATTTATATCGTTTTCTTCTCCATTGGTACTCCTATCATTCCAGGATAAGGAGGATCCTTAACAATGCAAAAGAAATAATAATCTCGCATTTAAGCGAGAGATCTGGTTAAACAGTAAGCGAGATCCAGTCATCTCGCTCAAATGCGAGATGATAAGACAATTCCGTACCTGTAGAACGGAAGATTGTCAATCCAAGAAAGATAAGAGGCTACCGGTACGAAACCAAACCGGAACTAAAGGAAACCGGAACGACACCCGAAACAACTCGGATTCAAGCGAAAAAAAGAGTTGATACAATATTATATAAATTCAGAAAACTATATACACTTGTAATAATGCATTTCTTTATTAAATAACCCAATGTCTAAATCCCAAAATGAAACTTTTCTATGATTTTTGTTATAACCCGATAAATAAATAATCAACCTCATTAATAACTCATCTATAATGTTTCTATAAAACAATCTGTTAATTTATAATCTTCATTTTCTTTCCCTGTCTTTCTATTCATCCACAAACAAGGTTCAGAGTTTTTTTTCAAAACACCAAATAAATCATTCAAAAACTCCAAACTAATAAAATCAAACAATAAAACAACCAAAAATCAACCACTAATAATATATCGGAAAGAAAGGAAAAAAAATGCAATTTTGAAATTTTTTTATAAAAACCAGAAAAGTCAAAGTAATGCAGTGATAAGTCTAACCCTGTGAGGGTGTCTTCCTATGTCAAGTAAATTTAATATGAAGATTGAGACATTGATAGCAACCAAAAACAACCTGTTACCCAATACCCAATAATTCTAAATTGTGAATCGTGTAACTAATATAACAATAAAATGCAATGATGAAAAAAAATATCAAGTGTATACTTTGTAAAATAATATGGCTTTTTTTCCTCTTTTAATTAAAAAATAAGGAAAAAAGCTTACCACCAAGAAGTGCTGGAGGATTGGTTCCCGTAATTGCCTGAGGAACCGTTGGAGCTGTAACCTCCAGAACGGCTTCCTCCACCATTACCATAGCTGGAAAATCCGCTGCCAGAGCTGGCACCACCACTTCCCCAGTTGGAACCACCGCTTCCCCAGTTAGAGCCTCCAGAACCTCCGTAGTAGTTACCACTCTTTCTGAAGTCTCTAGTAGGACCAGTTCTACCGCCTCTGGCACCACCTCTACTTGGGCCCATTTTACCGAAGGCAGATTCTCTGGCGATTTTGTTCAAAAAGTCAGGAATTTCTTGGTTGGCTTCTGTTAATAATTCCACTAATCCTTTAACGATATTCTTGTTATTTCTGTTAAAGAAAGCAGTGGCAATACCCACGTTACCAGCTCTACCGGTTCTACCAATTCTATGGACGTAATCATCGATATCACTAGGTAAGTCATAGTTGACAACATGGGAAACGTTAGGAATATCTAACCCTCTGGCGGCAACAGCAGTGGCAACTAAAATAGGAGCATGTCCACTCTTGAAAGCAGCCAAAGCTTTTTCTCTTTCGTATTGGGATCTGTCCCCGTGAATAGCAGTGGCAGGGAAGTTTTGGTCGTATAAGAAATCAGCCAAGTTATCGGCCATTCTCTTGGTCTCAGTGAAAATAATTGTCAACCCATTATCGTTGGCACTCAATAAATCCAACAAAACAGATTTCTTTTCTTCATCTTCGACATACAAGATCTTTTGGGTAATGTTTTCAGAGGTAGATCCAACTCTACCGACGGATAAAAAGATATAATCTTTTAAGAAATCCTTAGCCAACATTTGAATATCTCTAGGGAAAGTGGCTGAGAACATCAATGTTTGTCTTTCTTCAACACCAGGCATGTCACATTCTTGAACAATATGTCTGATTTGAGGTTCGAAACCCATATCCAACATTCTATCGGCTTCATCTAAAACCAAATATTTGATGTTGGCCAAAGAAACACGGCCTCTTTCTAATAAATCTTTTAAACGACCTGGAGTAGCCACTAATAAATCACATCCTCTTTCCAAGGTTCTTATTTGACCACCAATATCAGCACCCCCATAAACGACGGCCGGTTTGACCCATGATCTGTAAGAGAATTTTTTAGCTTCATCATAAATTTGAGAAACCAATTCTCTGGTTGGAGCCATCACCAAAGCAGTAGGGTAAACTTTATGAGACGAAAAAGCCCCAGTCGATTCAGGAACTGGTGCTGGTCCATTCATATAAGATTGAGACAACACAGGGAATAAAAATCCCCCGGTTTTCCCAGACCCGGTTTGAGCACAGGCCATCAAATCTCTACCTCCTACAACAATAGGAACCGAGTATTTTTGCACTGGAGTAGGTTTGGTGAATCTGGATAAAGTCACGTTTTCCACCAATAAAGGGTCTAAAGGAGGAGCTGTGAACGAAGTGATTGGTTCAGGAACATTGTCACCAGAAGCTTCTACAGGAATATCATCGTAACTATCGAAATTGATCCCGGAAGATTGGACGCTGGAATCTTCAGGAACTCCAAATAATTCAATTTCCAATCTTTCATCCTTCTTAGCTGGTTCGTGCTTACCATCGACCCATTTCCCAACACCGGGTCTATTATAATTCTTTGGGCCGTTATTGTAGCCACGACCACCGCCAAAACCACCCCCACCATTACGGCGACCTCCATAGCCGCCACCATTATTATAGCCGCCAAAACTTCCACCATAGTTGTTTCCTCTACGGTTATTGTAACCGCCACCACCGTAGCCGTTATTATCAAAACCACGACGGCCGCCGCCACCAAAGGCATCAAAACCGGCGTCGGGGGCTCCAGAGCCACCACCATTGCCGCCTTGTCTGCCACGGCGATGAGGAGGAACGTATCCACTACGCTGGTTGCCACCATTGGCACCTCCTTGTCTGCCGTCTTGGTCGTTGACAGAGAGGTTGTTCATCTGTTGATTCATGTCACTCATGTTTAGTTCTGTAAAAATAGAAAAGAAAGCTCGTATAGAACTTGTAATATATCAACGTTAAAAAAGATGATGAGGGAGAAACGAGTTACTTATAGGCGAAGTGGTGAAAATTTTTCGGGCGGTGGCGACACGTAAAAAGAAAGTCTGCACGTGATGAAGTATAGAAGTGTTTAGAAGTTGTGAGTGTATAATGTTTAAGGATTGTTTAAAGGTGTATTGAAGAATAAAGTGTATTGTAGCGTTTATACATTGCAGTGCTTGCGTATTGTAGCATATATAGTTGTTGATAGGTGGGGGACATGATAGTAGCAGTGAGCAGAACCAGTGAGCAGTGAGCAGCGATAAGCACTAAGAAGCACCAAGCACCAAGCATAATGATGTTTGGTCTGACTTAGCTAGTTCTTTTCTATGTTAGCTGGGTTGTTCGCTAGTAGCTTGGTTAGCTTACTTAGGATAGTCAAATGTTTCAGGATAGAAATATGAATCCACTTTATCAAAGTCACGTGACTGAAATGCAAGCTATAGCTTCAGTTCATTTCTTAGTTTATTAGGTCGTTCTTTGATGATTCTTACTTTATTTGTTCTTTATTTGTTCTTTACTTGGCTTGAATTCTTCATTGGTGAGCTTAAGTCTTTCTTTGGTCAGCTCAATTTGTACTGGTACTAGACTCAGACGAATTGGACCCAAAACTAACCTTAGCATTCGGATGGGCATAACATTGGCGGTCCTCCAAATTCGAATAACTTATAGTATGTGAAGGAGGCGTACTTAATCCACCCCCCGGTGATGGAAGGTAAGGCGCATCCCTTTCATCATCTGAAGGTGACGATACCAAGCTCAATGCTTCTTCTTCTTGTACGCTGTTTGTTCTCAGGTCTTTAGGAGTCTTCAATTGCAGACTAGAACTATCATCGTCATTATCGCTATAATTAATGTCGTATTGTTCATCATCAACACAAAGTTGATCAAAGTCCTTTTCCAATTGATCATCACTGGGATTATTCAATTTATAGTCGGTAAAAGGCCTTTGTTGCTTTCTTTCGTTCCAGTGAAGGTTTCGGCTCACACTGTCAATATATTCGGTTTTGGAAGATATCACGGTGGGGAACGGGAACGGACTTGCTTGAACAGTGACATAATCTCCATGGTGTAATTCAGTCCGGACTTTTCCATCAAATGAAGCCCAAGCGGTCAGTCGACTTGCCAGAGGCACTTTGACCTTTAAAAACATTCCGTCGGGCAATAAAATTGGCCGAAATGATAATGTATGAGGACATATAGGTGTTACGCTTATAGCACTGACTCCAGGATGGACCAAGGATCCTCCGGCAGATAAGGAATAAGCCGTTGATCCAGTTGGCGTAGCAATGATAAGCCCATCGGCTTGTGCCACAGTCAATAATGATCCGTCTCCGTACAATTCCAAGTTGGTTACGTAAGGACTAGGACCTCGATCAACTACTAATTCATTCAACACTTGTTGTTCACACACCAACTTTCCGTCCGAACGGTGAACCCTACAAGTAAACCGCATACGTAGATTAGCCCTTACACCACTTTCTAGCACGCTAAGCATCTTACTTCTGAAATCATCAAACTGGAAATTCGTTAAGAATCCAAGGGATCCAAGAGCAAAACTGATCACCGGAGGAACTATTCGTTGAAATAAATTCGATACGTACAACACCGTACCATCTCCGCCCAACGTTAACACTAGATCGAAGATTTCCGGGTTGTTAACAGTGAATTCTTTGGTCCAAAACTTCAATTGGCTCTTGGATTGCGGAAGACATTCAACAAGTGCCGGGTAATTAAACCGTTTCAGAGTCTCCAATTTATGGTCTACGTAAATTGTGACGTCTTTGTTACGTTTTAAAAACCATTCAACGATTTCCCGGGTCAAATAAATCAAGGCATTGTCTTTAGCTTTGGTGACAACCATAATAGTACGCACATCTAACTGGATGGTGGCTCTAGCCAAGTTTCTGGCCAACATCCGGACCCCATTAGCAGTCTCGGCCAATTCGGCATGGGATTTGACTGATTTCAACTCATCGTTGTTCAATTTACTTAACACCGTGGACGGAGTTCTCTTTATCTTCTTGACTTGCTCACAGTATAATTTATTATGAATCTTGGGAGGAATTCTCCTTATTCCGCCATCGGGACTCGAGCTGCGCAGATTGGAGCTGCCTGGCTCCCTTAAGGACTTTCTATGACGACGGGTTCCATTTATAGTAGGTCTTCGGGCTATAGGCTCGGCAGGAAGGGGCAGACTATGAGTTATCTTTTTGTCATCAAGACTTAAAGGAGTGTCGTCTATATTTTCAGCCATGGTAGTAAGGAAACGGGAGAAAAAGACTGGTTGGCACTTGGAAGTAACTGGAACGTTATATACTTATTTGCAGACCGATAGTTGTTCTAAAGGCCCGGGTTTCACGGTGTATCAGCGCCACCAGGTGTTGAAAAGATAGATAATTTAGAGATAATTCCGTCGCGCGCGATATCTGGAGATTAGAATCTTGTGGAGATTATATATATAACAGTACAATCAATTGATTTCTTCTACTCTACACTTCCAACCACTGGACTTATCTAACAAAGGTAAGGAAGCCCCCAAGCACCATCCAAGTTCGTTATTGTCTATGGTCTTTGCGGTCCTTAATTCTCTTTGTAAAGGAATGTCGTAGCCGGTATGTAACATGGCGGTAATAAACGACAAATCCAAACACCATTGAGGTTCTTCGTTAAGGGCCTTGACATGGTCGTCCAAAAAGGCCTCGGCCCAGAAATGGTCACCGCCACAAACCAATTTGGATAATTCCGTCAATTCTTGAACTGTGAAGGAGCTGGGGAATCCTAATGGGTTGGTTCTATCGTAGAAGTAGGAGAATACAAACATATCTGACGACTTTCTGAACGATTTTGTTAAGGAAGGTTGATAGATTCCATTGAAAGAACATGGTTTTTCAGTACATTCCAAGTCTTTGTTCAATACTTTTTCTGCTAAAGCTCTACAAGTAGCACCAGTATTGATATCGGCTTCTTTAGCAGGACCTTTCATGTTCACCACGTAGTATTCATCTTTGCCTACCTCTACTTGAACGTCAGTAGCTTCCATTCCTGGGGCAACACAAGGATTATTAATAGTCACAGAAGCTTTAGCATTTTTCAAATCGTCTTTGTTGGTGATTTTGGCATTTCTGAGCTTATCGTTTGTCTTTAAATGAGATGCCACCACTAACAGATTGACTTTGTTTCTTCCTTGCATTAATCCAAATCCTAAATGGGAATATTGGTAAAGAACGAAGTCTCTATTTCCGAAGGATAATTTGTATTTGTGTTCTCCATCAATCATGGTTTCGTCTTTGGTGCTAAAGTCTGGTTCAAATACAATTTGAGTAGACCCACCACCTAAGTCAAACACGGCAGCAGTAGGGGTTTTTTCAGCGGAGCCAATGTTTCCTAATAAATAGTTGGTGGTGATCCAAGCATAAACCCCTTCATCTTTTCCGTCCATCATGGAGATTCCATCACCGTCGACTACGGCAAAAGGATAGTCTGTTTCCAAGTGTTTTCTGACTTCTTTTAAGATATTAGATGCTTTTTCGTCTCCTAATAATCTTAAACCTGCAGTAGCTTTGACGGCTACAGGTGTACATCCTTGTTTGTTCTTTGGAACTGTGCTGAGAGCTACTTCCAATAAAGGATCTAAGGATTTAGCAGCTCCTACAGTATCGGTATCAAAGGAAGATAAACCTGGTTTCAACATTTCGAACTTCTCGCTAATCAAAGCTGGTGGTGACTGACAGGTGTTAAATTCGTATACGTGCACACGGGATCCAGTAGAACCGGCATCTATCATCACCACGAAACTCCGTTCATCACAATTAGCTCCTTTACTAGAACCTTTTTGGGAAGATTTCAGTCCTGATTCCAAATCTTCATCTTCAAGTGCCATATCGGCAGGGACGGCACCTTGTTTCGAACCCCCATTGACAATGGATTCAGGAGAAGAGCCAGGCTTTGGCTTGTCGGCGTGATTTTTCAAACTGTCTGAAGTGTCTGCCACGATAACAGGCTTCTTACCAGTACCGGAGTCGGATCCGGCGTTGGTAGCATCGACCAGCGGTTTCTTAGGAGGGGCATTAGATCCGGATCCTGGAGTGTTCCCAGCACCGGTGACTTTTTCAGGGGAATAAGGAGCCTCCATTCCCGTATGAGGAGTACCCTGTAAAGTGTTTTTATCGGCAACCGAGGAACCAGAAGGGATTTTTTCAGCAGCTTTTTCCTTAACGGCTTGAAGTTGGTCGTTAATGGTGGAATGGGACGAAGCGATGAGTCCTATAATGGTGATGAGAGCCACAAGGGCCATCACCAACCTGAAGTTACGAGTGGTCAACATGGTTGAAGTTTTAAATATAGACACACGAAAGATTTCAACAGCGCGTTGGCGGTGCAGACACGGAGTTGATCTCGAGATGGGTCTTGACGCAATGGTTTAGGTACCTGCAGATGCAATGCACGCCTGATAAGACGGATTTGATAATGGTGTTTTTGATTCTGTGTCTGCAGATGGTTGCAGGAGTGCAACGTAGGTGTAGAGTAGTTGCAGAATGAGTGCAGAAGTGCAGAGTGGTTGCCGAGTAGGCGCAGAATGAGCGCATAATAGGTGCAGAATGAATCCACAAGTGCAGACAGGTTGCAAACACATATACGGGGTTTCTAGACAGTATATAGATATGATCTCATCGAATTAAGGATCGAATCTACGTAGGGAAGGAGCTCAGTATAAGAGAATCGAAGATGGGTATTACGTGAAGTAGGAAAACAGATAAGATTATGGAACGAGATTGGTGGATCAAATGAGCTTGGGCCACATATAGTGGCGTTCTGGGCAGAGAGTTAAAGTCAAAGATGAATAGCCAAGGACTAAAGGACCACTTTAAGTAGATATCGATGATAGTCTGATACCTGTAAAGTATTTTGTCTTCGACATTGACTGTTGAATCAAAGAACAAAGACCACATATTAACATAATTGCGATTTCTACAAAATCACATTTGCAGCCAAATATAGAAATGGATTGACACAACTACACCAAAGAAAACAACCATATTCATACTAA
The DNA here is from genome assembly GCA_030574775.1 of Yamadazyma atmosphaerica. Lineage (NCBI taxonomy): Eukaryota > Fungi > Ascomycota > Pichiomycetes > Serinales > Debaryomycetaceae > Yamadazyma > Yamadazyma atmosphaerica. Next base: position 79,755 of record JAJMFQ010000033.1, on the reverse strand, counting down.
AGAGAATAACAATTTCTACACAAGCGAAACATGTTCACGTATTGACCACTTCCGTATCTAAATGCGGTTGCTGCAACCACTAAGTTGGCTAGTTGCATTGCTCCAATATACTCAATTGCTCTCCATCAATTGCACGATCTGACAGTCAGTTGACCACAGGTGACACAGGTGACCACAGGTGACCACGGTTGACCAACACCACAGCACATGTCCTAGTTATAAGGTCATACGTGTGCCTTGGAACTTGCACGACAGCACCACTCCCGCCAGCAACCTAGCAATGACTGCAAATAAGCTTTGCCTAACGTGGACCAACTGCGCAACAATTGCTGCCAAAAATTAAGGATCACGGCACTATATAAGCACTAGGATGTCTCATATCTAAATCTTATCAAAACCATTAAAGTTATTGGATATAATGTTACGTTCAGGATTTTACAACAGTGCTAGAGTCGGAGTCAGAAGTCTCCATGGATCCCCTGCTGCTTATTCTATTGTAGACGGAGCCAAAGAAGTGTTGCAAAAAGCTAACAAGAAAACTGGTGAGGTGCTAGCCTCAGGAATGGAAACAGCAGAGAAGAATGCTCCAAAGATCACCGAAGATGAACATAAGAAGAAGGTCAGAGAAAATGCAAAGGGTTATAAGGACTTACAAGATAAGGGATCCAAGGTGGAGACGGAACAGAATAGAGCTGAAGATGGAGTGTAGGCATGAATATATATGAATATATGAGATTTTGAGAATGAGATATACGTGTAGGTTTATATATTGTAGCGTGTTATGAAATGTGATGGTTTAAGTGTGGCAATTGATAAGGTGATAATTGATAGTGATGATTGATAAAATATTAATTGATGGAGGGTAAAGATCATATTAGAATCTCTTAATGTACATTAACTACTCATCTTTTTAAACTCCTCCACCATTTGATCTGGTACCGTGGTCTGTGGATTTACTTGTGGGGTTGGAGGTTGAGAGGTCTGGGGTATTTGTTTTGGACTCTTTCTTTCTATTATCGTCAAATAATTAGATGGCACATACCCTACTTTTCCAGACCTTGACCTTACTTTCCACCATTTACTTTCATTACCTAACGGATCCAATTTGGATAAAATAGCCACCAAGTCATTGGGCTTTAACTCTATCTCAATATTAGGATTTTCTGGATTAAATTCATATAAAGCTTTGGCAAATTGAAGTGACGAAGGATTCAAGCCAGAATTGGGCCCATTGCCTTGATGTTGCTGTTCTAATGCTCTTCTTTGTTGTTGTTCATTCAACTTCTGGATCGCTTTGCTTAATAAATAAGGAAACCCTATAGAAGCAGCCAAAAACAATAATAATGGCTTGAAAGAAATCCGGGATTTGCCCGTAGCTTGTCTTCTTAAATTGTCTTCAATCTTTTTCTGCTTGGATTCAAACTTGCTAAATTCCTTCAAATTGATTCCGTGGTTATAATTCCGTCCCGTGAGCTTATAAAACATCTTTTTGGCAAAGTTTATCAACGCATAGATCCCTAATAAAGATCCTAAGGCATTTTTCAAATTGCCAAATTGTTCTGCTAATGAAACCATAGTGAAAAAAGAAGAATGGGTCGCCATATATGTAGCCTCTAGCATCTGTGCAAATCCTCCTACAGCACCTATAATGGACTCAATCAACTGGAAAGTGGCCTGAGTTCCCTCAGCTAATCCACCACCCATACCTCCAGGTTGACCATACATTCCTGATCCATAGCCACCCATTCCACCCATTCCACCCATACCATACATGCTGGAGCCATAGCCGCCCATACCATACATACTAGACCCGTAGCCACCTCCATACATGCTGGAGCCGTAGCCACCATAACCGCCGCCTAATCCGCTACCATACATATTAGACCCATACATATTAGAACCATAGTTGGACCCATAGCTCCCGGAACCGTACCTGTTACCGTAGCTTGAACCGTAGGGCGATGTGTTGGACATGGATGATAAGTCGGATGTTAGTGACGTGGGTCTCTCTGGTAAAGTATTGGAAGTTGATGACGGATTATTAACCGAGGAAGCAACTGATGATGTTGCCGGATTTATATGAGAATTTGATGTGCTTGTAGGCGCCTGAGCGCTGGAGTCTCCACCGGACATATTAGCAGACGAAGTACCAGACGATACTTCCCAAGGTTTTCTTCTAGGAACAGACATATAGAGAAGAAAGTGAAGAAAGCAGATGAAATCGCGCTGCGGGGAGTCGTGGTGAATGGTGAGAAGGTGAGAATGATCAGAATGGTGAGAATGGTGATGATGAATATGGTGATGAGGAAAGAATAGGATAAACCGTAGAAAGTAGGAGACATAACCAAGAGAGAGTAGTAGGCCACTGGCTTATAGGGATTCAGGATGTTATCATATGCGTGGAGTCAGGAGCAGAAATTGTAGAAAGTGTAGAAAGTAAAGAAAGAGAACATAGAAACACTACAACTAATTTTATCTCTCGTGTCACGTATATTATGGCAACGGCTCCGAAGAACTCGATAACCGGTTCAAGTGTAAATACACATCAGTTCCGTAACCTTCCATTGAAATCAACTTCAAATCTCCTCCGAAGTATTGAGCATAAAGCCGGGAAATAGGTAATCCATAACCAAATCCTGCCATTGGTGCCTTAAAAGAAGTCTGATTATATTCCGAGTCTAACACTGGGGTCTCGGAAACTGTAGTATACAAATAAGTCCAGATTAATGGCACCTCACTCCGAGGAATTCCTCCTCCTTCATCACTAATCTTGATAGCTATATCTTCAGACCCTTCGGAAATAATCACTTTGATAGGAGGAAACTTCAAATCGTTTATATCAATATCCTCAAGCTTCAACTCTGGATCTTTCTCCCGTAACTTCTCCTTCAATCTGGGGGTATGGAATTCAATGGTGGCCCTTAAAGAGTTTTTCAATGTTTCAAACAACATATGGATCAAATGTCCTGGAACATACATAAACTCTATTTCGTTCTTGGTAAGAATCAACTGAATCTCTGGACACTCAAAGAGCCCATAGTACTCTTCACAGATATACTTAGCGGTCTCAATGGCGTCTTCAGCAATTTCTCCCACATTACAGTCAGTACAGATAACTCCGACGTAGTTACTTTTCTGCTTGTTGTTTCCGTTAATAAGATTAGTCAATTTGTTCTTGGGTTTCTGTTGAGACATCACCAATGAAATATGTTGACCTATTAACATCCGGATTCCGATTCTCGACATATAGAACCTGTCCAAGAATGTTTGGATTGAAGAGCTAACAAATACAGTTTTATGTTCGTTTTTCCATTCCTGAACCCCTTGGGCCATGGTGGCCACGGTAGCATCGTGTCTTTTCTTAATTTTTGTTAATGCATCATGAACTTGTTTGTTATAATCATACACTTCTTTGGGCCACACCGCATTCATGGCGGTTGGGGTATAATAAGTTTTACCAAACGTAGGCGATTCACTTCTCAACTTGGAGGAGCTGGTAGTGTATTGGTGGTTCTGGCCTGGAGTTTGGCCTTGATTATGAGATTTAACTATTATGCCATCATCACTAAACACATTATTTATAGCAGGATTATTCATTTCATTGTGTACAGGGTTTTCCATTTCATTCAACACAGAGTTATCTTCGTGTAAGATCTGTTTGTCTGCGACTCTTTTATTAAGACCGCCATTAGCATTCAATAGTTTAAAGAGTTCTTCTGAAACAGTAGGTTTAGGGAGATTGACCAATTCTTCAAACGACTGGGCATACCAATTCTTGACTTTTATGGTCGAAGGAGCTTCATTCAAGCCCATAGGTGCATTTTCCAAGTCTTTGACCTTTAATGCTAATCGTATAGGCAATTCTTCAACTATGAATTGAGATGCCAAAAAGATAGAACCAGGACTTGGATTAGGTCCAAATTGCACCATTTGTCTTAGCGATATCGACGTTTGTTTATAGGAGGCATACTTGTAAAGTTGCTCTCGCAAAGCCTGCGTGAGTTCCCAGCCAGTTCCCATATTGATCTGCACTTACAAGTTTAGATTGAAATAGATTCAAACCGACAAATTGTTGATAGTACTTCCCCGGACTAGCGCATTTGGATGGTGCGACTCATCCAGATTACACAGGTGACCTAGACGCATGCGCGACGCATGTGATGGTGCAGTGTGCATAAACCGCATATCCTCGGACCACCGGATTACTAGGAACAACTGATCCCAGAGGACGAAAGGGATAACTACTGTGGTGTACAAGTTCCATTTGTCCTGGTGGGGGTGGATATCTAGAGGGTGAACAATTAGTCTTTTGATGTCAAAGCCAGTTGGGTTCAGTGCTTAGCAACTGAACGGGGGCCGAACGGGGCAAGAATCAGGAGATAACTACGGTTAAAGGTGGTGCAATAGTAATTTTAATAATGAAATAAAGTTGCGCTATAGCCAACACTAAGGCCGTAGTATAGAGAGTGACCTGGCCCGCCGCTCGTCCTAGCCAAACATCTCTCGCTCCGGTTAGTACAGTAAAAAACAATTTCCGGTCAACCATTAGTCCGCTCCTCGGTATGACTCAGGCTCGCATGTTTCTCCCATGACTCAAACGTGCAGCGGATCGGCGGAACATTGCATGCGAATCTGGGGAAACCGAAAATTATTTAAACACCCCAGTTCGTCCACTTTGATTCTTGCTAACTACTATCGATTTATTACTTTATCATTTATTTATTTATTTATTCATTATGAGTGCCGGACAAGTGTTCAAAGTTTCAAGCTTCAAAACTGCTTCCAGGTGTTGGATCCCTATTCAACAACCTATCAACTCCAGATTCTTCTCCTCCAGACAAAGATACATTAACTTCAACATGCACAGTCTTAGTGACTCCAACTTAATATCAAACGATGATGTGATGGTGCATGATGTTTCCAAAAACACTACCACCAGGATACATACCGATAAGACCGAAGAACACTTCGAGCCTGTAGTATATTCTGCTGACGAAGTGCACACTGCTGGACCAGTGAACAAAAACAACTAAATAGTTAAAAATTAACGATGCATGTGTATGAAATAAATGAAATCAACGTACTGTAAATAATTAATTGTAGTATATTCAATTCAAGTGGATACGGAAAAATCAAATTCCATTATTTATTATGTACAAAATCTAGTAAGTGGTATTAAAAAGTCAAAAATTATAACACAAATCCATACTTGGACTTCTCTCTTAAAGCTCTACCGTACTTGTAGAACAAGAAAGGCACAGGTACCAATACAAGGGCAAAACATCCCAACAAAGTCCCGGCCCATTGAGTTCCCAAGTTAACAAACATTTGTCTGGCGAATAAGGGGAAAGCAGCTCCGAAAGCGGATCTTAATAAGGTGTTAGCAGCCAAAGCAGAGGCAGCAAAGAACAAGTAACAATCAATGATATAGTTGATACAAGGCAAGAAAATGGCAATTAAACCAATACCAATAGGAGCAGCCCCGATAGTAGGCACGATCCAATGGACCTTATCAGCATAATTACCAGCCCAACATAACCAGAATAACCCAGCGGCGAAGAATAAAGATCCTACCATCATTGGTGGTAATCTTTCTTCAGGAATTGGAATTCCTCCATTCGATTGCATAATTCTGGCGAATCTTTTCTCAAAGAATATACAAATGACACCACCAATGATAGTACCCACAAACATCGACAAATAAGGTAATTCAGCCACACCAGACTCGAAGTGATAGTGGACCTGGAAAATCAATGGGATGGCCGTCAAACATAAATACAAAATCCCGTAAATAAAGGCATTGTATAAAGTGATTAAAAAGATGATTGGTTCGGTGAATAACATCACTATTGGTCTGGTAAGATTCTTTTCCACCACTTCTTTGAAATCTAATTTCAATTCTTCATGAGGAGCAACAATCCCCCAGTTTCCAGTTCTTCTTCTTAAGGTTTCTGCTTTTCTGGCCAAAATAATTGGATGGTGAGTTTCTTCCAATAAGAATACACAACAGAAAAGGGCAAAAGAACTGATAATCCCGGTGATATATTCGGTCCATCTCCAACCCAAGGTAGGATTTTTCACAATAAAAGCAGAAATGATAGGGGCTAACATAGGACCTCCAAACAAAACCATGGCGAAGATCGAAGTAGCAATACCTCTCGTACCAGCACCAAAAAGATCAGCCATGACCCCAGGAGCAGCTACAAAAGCACTACCACCACAAAACCCAGAGAAAAATCTCGTAAGCATAATAGCATGCAAAGTTTCAGAGGTAGCAGCACCAAAACTGAAACAAGTATAAAGAAACATTGATAAGATCATTAACGGTTTTCTACCGAATAATTCGGTCAATGGTCCCCAAAGAACTGGACCAGCTGCAAAACCAAACACAAACAAAGAAGTTCCTAAGGCAGTGACAGTTGGCCCCACATGGTAAAGCTCTTCTATAACCGGTCCAGCTGCAGAAAACATAGCTGAACCCATAGAAGCGGATAAGGCACTAACCCCGACCGAAGCACAATAAATCAATTTTTTGCTCAATGGAAAGTTATGTGGATGCAATGGATCATCAGGACCATCAAAACTGACAAAATATGGTTCTCTATCTGGTAATGCTGGAGGATAATCTCTTCCACCTCCCATTGGTGGTAATGGTTCATCAGTATTCTTGGATTCTTCAATTAATTTATCAGCCCCTGTCATTCTTCTACTCAAAGTTCTAGAAGCAGTGACATTGGACTCGTATCTGCTCAATTCATCATCACCTATTCCTGTGCCATCATTAGCACTGTATAACTCACTGGCGCTACCAGCTTCTGACTTTCTGCCTGCTTCTATGTCGGCATTTCTCTGGAAATCTCCGGTGAAAGCTTCTGGTTCATGATCGATAGGCTCTACTGGATCGGTTTCTTTTTCTAGGGAGCCTGAATTACGGCTATGACTGGAGTTTATGGTACTGTTATCCATGTTGCTCTATGTATTGCACTTCTGATTCTCAGCACAAAAAATTTTCTCACCGTGAGCGAAAATGAAAACAAAAATAAGAAGGTTACTGATAAAGTAGTCTGGAAACTAATGTAATAAAACAACAAAAAATAAAAGGGCAAATTTCACGGAGGATTTTCCTCCTTTATATACATCCCACATACGGCTCGCACTGTCTATGTCTTCACATTCCTTTTTTCGGATGGTAATTAAAAAGACGTTTCCGCGCCGACACATCGGCCTTTGACAGGTTCATGGTGAGAGATACAACCGGTTGTAAACAAAGTCGGAGGGTTCAACATGATTTCCGACAAGGCTTATGCATAGGGATAGGGGAGGTTCAGGTTAGGGATGTTCGGAGTATGGGGGTTTACATTAAAGACGTTGGTAGTACAACGTCAAGCTAGGGGTTGGCGCTTTCAAGGGCGGTCAATTGTGGTGAAGACGAGGTATGGGTTGGGCAGGTGCGACATTAGCAAGGCAAGTATAAACAGGCTGTTGTTTCGTCTTTTTGTAACTGGCGTTATTGTTGAGCGCCTATTTTGATTTCCTAACTAGGAGGGTTATTGCTGCATTGCAGGAGACGCGTGCATATACCATGCACCTGGCGGAGACGGAGACAGGTTACAAGGAGAAGAAACGATCAAGCTGATGATAACGTAGGCATATAATCGGTGCCTTGGAGCAAACGGACTCATAACGGAGCCCGTCACAACTTTAATACCTGTTAAACGGCATAGAATCATAGAGAACACAGGATTGTTATTTCTGCATATCCCGCGGCTCAGTCTGGCGAGCTTACTAAGCGGCTCATCTCCTGCCACCGGCATTAAATTTAATGCCGGTGTCAGCCGCTCGTGATTGTCATCTGAGAGACCTAAAAATAGTACTCAAGTCGATGAGGTATTAGAGGTGTTGGTAGAGTGGGTTTTGTGGTGAAGAAATTCTTCTGGTTGTTGTAGACCTTGTAGGAACGGGATCTGGGTCCATATGAGCCAATCTGGTTTGAAATGGAGCCCGTCTCGACCATGACCGTTAAGCGAAATAATATTTTGTTTGGCTGCAAAAGTTAAAACCTTGAAACAATTGCTGCTTGTTTTTGTGTTTCATACTCAGTACTAGTGAATTTATATTACTAATTAGTATAATGCTGTATATAAGCCTATTTACAAAAATGCCCTAAGCAAACGCCCGTTTACTCTTAGTCCGGAGCTGTTTCCCATACTTGTAGAAAAGGAAAGGAGTTGGAACAAGTAACAACGCTAAACATCCTAATAATGTAGTTGCCCATTGGATTCCCATACCGTCAAACATTTGTCTGGCAAATAAAGGACAAGCACCAGCAAAAGCAGATCTGACCAACGCCATTCCAGCTAAAGTACTAGCAGCGTAAATCAAATAACAGTCAATTAAATAGGTAAAACATGGCAAAAAGATGGTAATAATTCCAATTCCTAATGGAGCTCCTCCTATAGTTGGAACAATCCAATGAACGTGTTCAGCATAGTTCCCGGTCCAACCGAGCCAGAAGAGACCAATAGGGAAGCAAATTGATCCAACCATTTGGGCAGTTAACCGTTCCTCAGGAACTGGTTTCCCATTGTTACGGTCCATCACTGCCATAAACCGTCTATCTAAAATGATCGAGATGACAATTCCTATCAAAACCCCTACAAAAAGTCCCAAATACGGCAACTCGGCTATACCTGGACCAAAATGATATTGGCCCTCAAAAATGAGTGGAATGATGGTCAAAAACATATACACCAATCCATATACAAACATGGCGTATATGCTCATCAATAAAACTATTGGTTCTTCCACCAATAATAAAAGTGGCCGAGCAATATAATTTCTGGCAATTTCCTTAACATTCAAGGAAGCATCTTCTATAGGAGCTCTGATCCCCCAGTTGCCAGTTTGTTCTCTTAAAGTTTGTGCCTTGTACTTCAAAACTGTACCAGGATGAGTCTCCTTGAAGAATACAATTGCAGCTCCAGAGGCCAGAGCGGATATGATCCCCGGGATATACTGAGTCCATCTCCAGCCAAGCTTAGGATTTCTTACTAAGAAACCTCCCACAATCGGGGCCAAAAATGGACCTCCAAACAAAACGGCTGCAAAAATACAAACCGCGAGTCCTCTTGATCTCACGTTAAACATATCGGACAACACTGCTGGAACCACCACCAATAAAGCACTTCCAAAAAACCCCTGGAAAAATCTGGTGATGATGATACTCTGAATATTATAACTAGTAGCACAAGCAAAACAGAAAGAACTGAAAACAACCCCACACAGAACTGCTATTATCTTACGACCGAATAACTCCGAGAGCGGACCCCACACGACAGGACCGGAGGCGAATCCGAATACGAACACCGAAGTTCCTAATGCCGTTACGGTGAGTCCAACATGATAGATTTCTGAAACTTGTACCCCTGCTATGGCGAAAATGGCTGAAGCCATAGTAACTGAAAGGGTGAGCATGGTAAGAATCCCCCCGTAGAGAAACTTCTCCTTCAATGCAAAATTCAGAGGATGTAATGGATCATCTGGACCATCAAATCCAACTTGATAAAAAGTCTTTTCAGGCACTGAAGGTGGATACGGCTTGCCATCGCCCATAGGCAACCATTGCGATCCAGGAAGAGATTTAGCTTCTACTTCAAGTTCTTGTTCAGTGCTTGATGAATTAGTCATTTGCTCTGGATCAGTACTCGTCATGGTTGAGTAGAAATCTGGTCCATATTAGGGAATTGTCCGTGAATTTATACAACCGTCAAGAGACTTGACACATTCGAATACACAATGCCGCTGTATCTGTATATTACCTATTAGTAATCGACATATCAAGTGGATCTACTACTAAAGCGAAGACGGCTACTTATCGGCGATGTCACGGTCACGAGCCCCGCAGCAAACACGGAAACGGAGCCCAAAACGGTAGCACCGAGGTGCCGTGCGGCTCATTGGTACCTGTTACGGCACTATCGACGGAACCCTAAAAAGAGGATCAACTTCCGTCTGCCGCCAGTTACGCGGGGTGTGGCAGTGGCTGCGAAACTAACAGGCTCTGGTGGTGCCAGGGTATCCGATACATGGAGCCTCTTGGTAACCTTTTTTTGTTTATTGTCTATAACCCCAAATCAATCAAATTACAAAAGCATACTTGGACTTCTCCCGAAGCGTCCTTCCGTACCTATAAAACATAAATGGCACTGGAATCAACACCACTGCAAACACTCCTAGTAATGTCGAAGCCCATTTGATTTCCATATTAACAAACATTTGCCTTGCAAACAAAGGACAAGCACAGGCAAATGAACATCTTAAAAACGTAGAAGCAGCAAGGGCACTTGCAGCGTAGTATAAATAGCAGTCTACTAAAAATGTTATGCACGGCAAGAATATGGTGATTAGTCCGAATCCGATCGGAGCTGCACCTAGAGTCGGAACGATCCAATGAACATCATCGGCGTAATCCCCAGCCCACCCCAACCAGAAAAGACCTGCGGCAAAGAAGAATCCACCAATCATCATTGGAGGGAGTCTTGCTTCGGGAATGGGCTTGCCATTATTTCTTTGCATTTTGATAATGAATTGTTTGTCGAAAAAGCTGCACAGAATGCCTCCTAAAACAACACCCACAAACATAGACAAGTATGGCAATTCAGCAACACCAGGCTGGAATTGGTACCGTCCTTGAAAAATCAACGGAACCACCGTCAAAAACATATACAAAAGTCCATAAATAAAGGCATTATAGACTGATATCAATAGTAATATAGGTTCAGTGACCAACATCACCAAGGGCCTAGTTAAATTATTCTCCACAATCTCTTTGAAATTCAATTGAACTTCTTCTTGTGGAGCTCTTATGCCCCAATTCCCGGTATGTCTTCTGATAGATTCTGCTTTCTGCTTCAACAAAGTTGGATGGTGAGTTTCTTGAAATACAAGGAACGACAATACAAATGACACTGCAGCAACTATCCCGGTGATATACTGGGTCCATCTCCAGCCCATATTAGGGTTCTTAACAATGAAAGCTCCCATAATAGGGGCAAACATGGGACCGCCAAAGAGCACAACGGCAAAAGAAGTGAACGCCAAACCTCTGGATTTGATTCCAAATAAATCTGCCAATGCCGCTGGAGCTATCACCGTAGGAGCAGCGCCTATGAACCCTTCAAAGAACCTTGTTATCATAATAGTTTGAATATTCTCAGCCGTGGCACAAGCAAAGCAGAAACACGTGAATCCAAATGATGACACCACAAGAATGATCTTTCTTCCAAAGAGCTCTGAAAGAGGACCCCATATAATTGGTCCAGAAGCGAACCCGGCAATATATAAGGAAGTTCCTAATGCTCCTACTGTCGGACCAATTCCATAGATGACTTCAACTTCCGGAGATGCAGCTGCGAACATAGCAGAACCTAAGGACGTACTGAAGGTCACTAATCCCACAATAAAGCAGTACAAGATCTTCTTGGACACAGCGAAGTTCTGAGGATGTTGAGGATCGGACTTATCCCACTTGACTAAGTAAGCATCTTTATTAGGCAATAAAGGAGGATAATCTCTATCACCACCCATTTTAGGAATCTTCTCAACATCATCAATGGAGTCTGGATTCAGAAACTTTTCAGAATTCAAATGGTTCATATTGTCGATGTTCTTGTCACTGGTGCTGTTGGTTTTTGTCCTCATCATGTTGCTTAGAATAATGTCTGATTCATTTAATTTCTTGCTAAGACGTTTGGAAACTTCTTCTAATCTGGCGTCGTGTTCGAGAGAATTAGTTCTTTGATTCTCTATGTCCAAATCATCAATGTCTAATTCGTTGGCAGAAGGCTTGGCTCCAGTATAGAATTCCAATGCGTCCATAGTGCTAGTTCTTTCCAAATCTGATTCAAATGGGTCTTGACTAACACTAGAGGTTCTGGAATCGGATCCAGAGGAAGAAAAGGTTCCATGGGTGTTTCTCTCGTTGAAAGGAGAGTCTTTATCCAAACTCATACTAATATAATCACTTCCAATTACAAGTTCAGTTTTCAAGGAAACACCCCCGTATATATTTATTCTGCCAAATTATTAAATTTCCAATTGAACAAATCGACTAAAAAATAATCTCCTAAAGATTGACGTAATATCCATAAACAGTAAAGACACCTAAAATCACTCATGGCCTTTACAGCTATTCATGTATGCAACAGCCAATTTGGCGGGTTACACTAATAATATTATGTACGTTAGGGCGACATCTGGCGCCAAACAACGCCACAAAACACGCAGACCTATTATGCTCCTAGTCACATACAAACAGCCTTATTTTCACCCAATAGAACAAAGGGTTCTTAGTCCAAAAGTCCCTTTATTCAATTACACGAGAATGGTGCAAAATGTCGCGCTGCGACATGGCTGCAATTTAACCGTTTTGGGTTAATTAATTGGTAATTGTTCCTAAACCGTCAAGGGCCAACATTGGTGGGTCTATTGTTACCAGAGATTTTTGCTTTATTGGATACAATATAGGGACAAGGCGTGTTAGAGAGGTCTGGATTTGGGATTATTGGGCCATGGATATTGCTACTTTGGGGGATATACTTCTTATTGCTGGAGTCGAAAATACAGATGTCGTAAGAATGTCGTATTTCTATAATTATGCTGTAAATTCACTACACTCTATCATACACTATAAAGGATACCAGAACCTGAATGAGTTGAATCTATAAGATGTCGTCGCCTAAACTAAGCGGCAAGGACGATTCTGGAGTTGAATCTGTTTGAAACAAGGAAAAAAAGGATAGAATGAAATATTAAAACAAGAAACAGATGGATAAATGAAATATTAAAACAAGAAACAGATGGATAAATGAACCATTAGAAGGAAAAACAAGAAGAAACGAAGAAATGCAAAGGTTAAAGGAAACGACATTAAGGATTCAAGGCTCTGTGTAAAGCATCACCAACATCACCAATATTATAATCTTCCTTGTTCAAATCTTTCAAGTCTTCCACAGGTCTTTCAGCTTGAGGAGTAATTCTGAAAGCGTGTCTGGAGATTGGAGTATCCCAATCAATAATAGCTGAGTGTTGAACTATTCTATTATCCCAGACAACAACAGTCTTGGGTTCCCAGTTGGCTCTTAATTGGAGATCAAGAGAAGACTCGATATGCTTGTATAAGAATTCCATCAAAAAACTGGATTCTTGTTCCTTTAATTCCACAATTCTTCTGGAAAATGGCCTGTTTAAAAAGATATATTTTTCTTTGGTAGCAGGATGAGTTCTAATCAAAGGGTGAATGTTGGAGACTGGCTTTCTTCTTTCAACTCCTCCTTGACCTCTGGAGTTGGATGCTTGGTCTTCAGACGTGTGTAATACATGTAATCCTTCTAATCTCTTTTGGAATTCGGGTGACAATCTTTTGTATGCTTCAACCACATCTGCAAACACAGTATCACCACCAGAATCAGGGCCCTCTAACACCGTGAAAAAAGTAGTCCCAGGAGGTTGCAACTCGTAACTAATATCCGAGTGCCATAAAACCGCATTGGTGTTGGATTCAAACACCCGGTTGAATTCTTTAGCATTGGCTCTACGATAAGTGATGTGCAACTCAGGGTGATTCTTTGGGGTTCCTCCAGTTGGATGGATATGTAAAGGACCGAAGTGACTACCGAAATCAACAGCAAATTGTGGTCCATGATCAGAGAAGTCTTGGTCTCTGAAAACAACACAACCTCTCTGGGCCACAAATAATGCCAACTCGTCTTTTCCTTTATCATCCAACAGGGATAATTGGACACCTGTTATTTCACTTCCGAGCTTAGGAGTGATTCTCTTGTTTTTGAAGTCGGCGTCCTTAGGAAACAAGTTAGGAAAACTTGGGTCGGCTCTACAACCAGGTTCTTCGTGTTTAAAGAACTTCAAAGGAGGCAACTTATCATTGGGATTCCACGTAGGTAAAAACTCTGGATATTTGGCAGCGTCTCTGTTTTGTTTGTTGACGACTAAAGTACCATCTTCCAACATTTCATCGATGCCTTGCACAAAGTGCATATCGTAGTTCCCATATTTTTCGGAGTTCGACATTTTGAAGTCAGGATATGTTTATCAAAAGGAGTAGGAATCGATTATGAAAATTTTATAGACAAGGCGAACGGCAGTTTATATAATAATGATTTTCAGGTTCATGCACTATGCACCGTCGCCGGAACCTCCATAATTGGTAATCAGATCCACATACTCATAACCAAAACCTTCGATAACAACCTGCGATGAGACGTACTGTTTGCAATATGAGAGGTGTCGATAGAGGAGGTTTATGCATACCGCATTAGGTATCAGATCCGAGTGGATGCAGAGATAGTGGTTCATTTATGAAACATGTGGTGGTGTTGGTTGTTGGTTGTTAAGGGTTGTTAAGGTATCGGTTATCCATTTTTCTGTAAACCGTTAACGCTCGTAAGAGGTTTCTGATACGGTAAGTGATCACGTGGATATTCGTAATAACCCAACTGCATGTGAGAGATAGGAGAAGGGCCGCTCAAAATGGGTCTAAATTTACCGCGAGCCCTCTGGATTTAATGCCACCTCTAGTACCACACCCAAAATATTACCGCGGCGCAAGTTGGATGCAAAATTTAAACCACTTCGACGGATCAGGAAGTGTTCCCGAAAGATAAGGAAAGTACATGAAGGGTTTGTCCTATAAACTGTTGGGTTTGAAGCACTAGACTTATAGTGATCTAGTGATAGTTAACTTTGTACTAATATGGAATAGATTTACAGGGGTTCCCAATTAGTATATAGTTAACTATCAGTTGGTGTAAGTATACATACTACTACACTTTCAGATTACATACTATTACGCTATCAGTGGAAGCACAAGTGCTGGGGACAACCCCTGGTTACTATCTTCCACTATTTTGCAATCTAGAGCCATCTGCACCCTACAACAATCTACAACAAACGGCACCTGCCACTCTAATAATCCCTTATTATACATTAAAATACACCCATGATTCATTAATTATGCAAAGAACACAACTTATCTTCACTCAAAGACGTGATGATAAACTTGCTGGTTTTAGTACTCGTTTCCGTCTTAGGAAACTCAACTTTAGGTAGAACAATATTACTTTCCTTCACCGATTGGTCATGAAATCTCAATGGTGGTAATTTGATATGATTTATTTCCGGCTCTTCTTCCATTCTAGGAGATTTCGGACTTGGATATGACGATATGAATGGAGACCCGGCTCTTGTGCATGGTTCACTAGGTCCACTACATGTACTAGTAGTACTTAAATCACTAGCTTCACTAGAAACACTTGAAGTTCTCCCCTTATTGAAACTGAATGGCCAGTTGCATTCTAAAAAGTTTCTCGTACATCCCTGACACTTTCCGTCAACTGTATTCTCATCACATTTTTTCTTTCTCTTTCTACACGTAAGGCATCCCGTTTTTGTTCTTTTCTGGACTTTGGCGTGTTTCTTAACCTTCTCTTCGTGTACCTTCTTTACCGGTACTGCCTTAGGGCCCGTTAGGCTTATAATCTGCTGATAACTTTTATAATCAGTCATGATTCAACAATTTGGTATTAGTTTAAAGATTTTTATTTTACTGCTTAGCTTAACTGCAGACGAGTGAAAGTATTTATACTAGTTGCCATTCTGAATGGATGCCATTTGTTCTGTTGACTAATACTTGATGTCTTGGGAAGAATTGGTATTATAATTTGTAAATGGTAACTCGCAACGAGAAGATGCGCCGTGGTGAGTTGCCGTTTACGCGAAATAAGGCAATCATTTCCATTTTAGAAAAAAAGAAAGAAGATATGTGGCCGTACCAGAGAATATTAGTCGCGTGAGGATCACATGATGTATATCATGTGAGTCTCACGCGACCTTTTCGCGACATTCAAAGTGAAAATTTTATCATTGAAGTTATTATATACTCCAACATGCCAGTTAAAGCCATACCCAAGGTGTCTATCGCTCGGAACGGAGTGGGAACATACGTTCAACCATGTCACAAAATCACCATTCAATACTGTAACTGGGGTGGATCCTCCCGAGGCGTCAGAGAAGTCCTTACAAATGGAAACATCAACAGTTTCGCTCTCCAAAACTCCAACATCGCATTTGAAATCATCAAGAAATCCGGTCATCCCAACGTCAAGTTCTCCTACAACAACGGCAAGACCACCGAAGTCGACGTCAAGAACCTGGACGGCAAAAAAGTCTTGTCCACCATCAAAGAATATTCCCAAAGATCAGGAAATGACTTATTCAAATTCAACCACAAGGTGTTGTCCAATAACGAGTCCGTCAGAGGCATTTGGTCGCCTTTGCATCAACACAAACAAGACCGGTTCAATATTTAACTGTTCAATAATCAATTAGCATTTATTATTTTGTAAATAGTACATAATTCGTTACATAATCAATCTACGGGTTTGGTAAGTTAGATAGCTTTATTGTCTTCATCTTGTTCCAAAATTTCGGCATTGGATCCGTCGTTGGCTATGTTGTAGAACTTGTTTCTCCAGAATCCATCTTCTCCTAGTATTTCCTTGACAACTATTTGATAGTTACCAAAGTAAGGGAATAATCTGGCCCATACAAGCCAGTATACCAATCCGATTCCAAACACTCCCCATGTCACTACACAATGGATCCAGTATGGCATGTCATTGTAAACACTTTGACCAGCATCTGGTGGAATATAAGGAGCGGCTATCAAGTATAATGAACTTAAAGCAAAGAAAATAATCACCGGAATAGAAGCGCTAATAGGGGGATTCCAAGTCACTTTACCTCTTTTAGCTTGGACATTAAGATATAATAATCCAAAAGCTACAAAGGTATTGACGACATTCAATGGATAAGAAATCAAATTCAACACAAAGTTGTAAGCGTCACCAGGAGGTGGAGCGACAATTGTGATAATACAAACAATCCAATGTTGAGCCAACCCGAAGAATGGAGAATTGAAAGGTTTGGAAGTAGCCCATAATCTGGAGAATGGTAAACTTCCTTCTCTTCCTAATTGTTGAATGATTCTCCCTTGGGAAAATATCACAGAAAGAACATTTCCTAATGCTGATAATGCAACGAACACAGAAGCAGCTCTTTCGGCAACTTCACCGAACGCATACTTGAAGAAAGTAGCGGCCACGATTCTTCCAGACGAACCCAATTCTTCTTTAGGAACCACGGCGAAGTAGGCGATATTTGTCAACATATAAAGAACCATCAATGAAAGGAATGCTGCTGGGGCTGCGACTTTCAAGACTCTGTTAGGATTCTTAGCTTCTCCCAAAGCGTAGTTAGCGTTGGAGTACCCCACATAAGACCAAATGACATTATAAATAGCATTGACAACTCCATATCCACTTGGAGCACTTCCTTCAAAAGCGTTATGGAAATTGCCAGGGCTTTGGAAATCATTAGTTTTGATTCCTCCTCCTAATGCTACCCAACCGGTAACCACAATGAAAAGAATAATCACCACTTTAAAAACCCCTAAAGCGTTCCCAAGCCATAAACCGGCTTTTACCGAAACAGAGTTTATTAAGAAAGCAAACGTGATTACACCAATACCAATACCTCTGGAGTTCCATTGGGTAACTTCTGTTTGAGCAGCATTCAACAAATATTCTCCTACGACCACACTATTACCGGCAGCCCATCCCAAGAAGAACACGTATGCTCCATACATAGCAGTGACCAAAAATCTAGGCTGTTTAAACACATATTCCAAATAATTCTTTTCTCCTCCGTTTCTAGGAATTGCAGATCCGAACTCCATGTATACTAATAAACCACTAAGTGCAATCAATGATCCAGCCACCCACATGAATAAAGCTGTTCCTACTGATCCACTTAATAAAAAAATGGTGGAACTCAAGGAGAAAACCCCGGATCCAATCATACGATTCAAACATAAGAAAGTAGCCGAAATAAATCCGATCTCCTTTAAGTTCTTGTCAACTTGAACGACGGCAGAATTGCCTCCTTCTTCATTGATGGAGGAGTCGAACGACAAGCTGTCACCATTTTCGGTGAGCTTCTCTGTGTCCTTAGTTTCTTTAGACAAAAAATTGTTCAATCCCATGTTGCAAAGAAATGTTGCAGCAAAAAATCTTTTCAGTTCGATGCCTGTCTATAAATACTAATAGCTCGATATAACTGTGGAACTGTGGAACTGAAATTAGCCAATACCTTTACGACCACAATTATTTAACGGACTTATTTATAATGCTTGTCAAAACACAAAAAGTAAAAAAAAAAATTTTTCAACCTAAGCATTTATATTGGTGGTTTCTTTTTCGATGGTTGCAGCACCTGCAAGGCATCGGATTAATTGCAATTCCGACCTCGACTTTCCATGAAGGCGGCGACTGTGGAGATGCGCGAATTGCATAATGTCACGTGCCTCCTTCCTTAACATGACCGGAAATAGAGACCCTGGCCGAAGCTCGCTAACAGATGCTGTAAAAGCCTCGCGTCTGCGATGTATTTTCCCTGTAGAGAGAACTGTGGTTAGATCAAGAAGAAAAATGCCTTAGCCGAGAGGAAATGCCTTGGCCGAGAATGCCGTGATGGCATAATCTTTGTTTGGGATTGCAAACTATGGCTGCAGTATCTAGAGGAACTGGTGGATCTGATTGTGTCGTAAATATACTACGTAGTTTATAAGAGCTCAAGTATCCGACTTGGTTACCTAGCGTGTGCTGAAAAAATCAACGGTGTTCAATCTCGAAAATGCAAATAAATTGTCTACAGACATTCTATTGCTAACTTTTTAGGGTCTTGATCTTCACCTTAGCCCACACCCTAGTATATCCCACCCCATGAATTGCAGCACCTCTTGCAGCGTCTCTTGCAGCGTCTCTTGCAGCGTCTCTTGCGGAATCTGCTGCACCTCTGCTGCACCTCTGCTGCACCTCATCACTAATCTTGCAGCAATTTGTCGCGCCTGTTTTAGCAACCTAATCCATTGTAGTGAATGACAGCAGTCTATAAAAGCACAGATAACTCTCTATTCTTCTGTATTCCACCATCCTTAGTATGTCCAGTGTTAAGAAGGCAAAAGTCCCGAAGAAGTTGCCTCACTTCAGTAGCAAGTATTATCCACCAGAACTCACCGATAAGCAAGTGGCTCAGAAGTACTTAAAAGATGAAAATAAACCCATCAACATATTGAACAAAAGACTTACACCAGTGAAAAGTCACAAGCTCAATAAAGGCAATGGTGTAGTTCATCTCTTCAATAAAGACATCAGAGCCAGAAACAATAAAGGACTTTATGAAGCAGCTAAGTTCAGTAAGGAATCCAAAGTTCCCTTGATCGGATTATACGTTCATTGTGTGGAAGAATTGTACAGCCATGCCGTCGGGAAGTTTCAATTGAAATTCTTGCTTGACAGCTTGAAGATTTTACAACAAGATTTGAAGAAACTCAATATTCCTTTGGTGGTGTTAACAGTGGAGCATAAGAAAGATTTTGTTAGTAGCATTAAAAAGTTCTTGCTTGACCATGAATATTTATGCTTGACTAGCAATATTAGTTACGAAGTAGATGAGCTTAGAGACGCTATAAAATTACATGATGTTTCTGACAAAGTGTCTTTTTATGGATTCCATGATACTTGCATTGTTCCTCCTGGACTATTGAAAAGTGGAAAAGGAACACAATATTCTGTTTTCACTCCTTGGTACAGATCCTGGAGCAAATGGGTCAATTCAGCCAAAATTGAAGATTATCGCGAACCGGAAAAACAAGAATATGATTTGGATTCTGATTTATTTGAATCTGATATCCCCGAGATTCCAGAAGACTTGAAGCTTGATGAAGTGCAATCTGAAAACTACCACAAGTTATACAAGCCTGGCGAACATGAAGGTCACAAGACATTAACCAATTACTTAGCAGCCGACAAAATCAAACTTTATGACGAGAATAGAAATATAATCAACATGGACAGTTCATCCCATTTGAGTTCTTATCTCGCCATAGGAGCATTATCCAGCCGAACCATCTTGTTGGAAGTCTTCAAGGCCAATTTATTAAAACAAGTAGATAAAGGTGATGCTGGAACCACTCAATGGGTCCGTCAAGTTGCCTGGAGAGATTTTTACAAGCATGTCATTTGCAACTGGCCCCATTTATGTATGTTCAGACCCTTCCACTTAGAATTCTCCGACATCAAATGGGAATACAATCAAGACCATTACGATGCCTGGTGTCAAGGCCAAACAGGCTATCCCATAGTTGATGCTTGTATGAGAATGCTTAACCAAACAGGATTTATGAACAATAGAGGTAGAATGATTGTGGCCAGCTTTCTTTCTAAACATTTATTGATTGACTGGAGATATGGAGAGAGATATTTCATGGAGATCCTCGTAGATGGAGATTTGGCTTCTAATAACGGTGGATGGGGATTCAGTTCTAGTACTGGAGTTGATCCCCAACCTTACTTCCGGATCTTCAATCCTTACTTACAATCAGAAAGATTTGATTCCAAAGGTGAATTCATCAAGAAATGGGTTCCTGAGTTGAAGGATTTGGATGAGAAGCAGATCCATAATCCTTATGAGAAAAGCAAGTCTTCTGTCAATGGGTACCCTTTGCCTATTGTGGACCATAAGTTCGCCAGAGAAAGGGCATTAGAGAGATACAATCAAGCCAGGTACTAAAATGGTTTATTTCAACATCAAACTATTTAAATCAACTTTTGGATCAATTTCTCTGCCGTGGCCAAACTGGATTCAGTTCCAACTAAATAAACATAATTTTTATTTTTGTCATTAGGTCTTGGGACCGAGATCACGGCTTTGGATTCAGATCTTATACTGCTGATTGTAGAACCTTGAGGACCTACAATCTTGCCGAATCTCGATGGATTGGAACTATAATACCATCCTTGAGTATCGGCCTTCTTAGCCAATTCTAATCTTTCTTTCAAGAGCTCCAACACTTTGGAGGTTTGAGCTTTTTCTCCTTTCAATCTCCATGGAATTGATGCATTGGAGCTTTCTTCAGAAACATTGTAAGGAGCCACAATGAATTTGGTTGTTTCAGATTCAGAAGGTAATAAATCTTCTGGTGGTACTGGGGTCGAGGAATTAGATAATTTGGAAGCTTTTCTGGTCATATTATCATGGCTCACTTCCACGTTGTATGAAGCCTTGATGGTTCTGAAAATAGCTCCTCTTTCACTAACAAATGCAAAATATATGTCTGGGATATCAATGGAATCATTCCAATCATCTTTAATCAAATCTTGTAACTTGACCTTCAATTTCTCCACATCTTCAGGAAGTCCAGACAATTTAACAGTGGTGGAATTATCTGATTGTCTGGGAACTTCGATACGGACATTGAATTCCTCCTCTAAGGCTTGACGAGTACTTCCTGAAGGTCCTACAATGAATCTCTGCTTTTCTTTTGGAACTGGATACTCTTCCGTCACCGAAGATTCTTTCAATTCGACAATCTGATTGATTTGTTCAATGATCTTGTTAACGATTTCTTTAGGTCCTTGGGAATTGACAAGATTAGAACCACTTCCTTCATTAGGAATCGTCAATAATTTATAGTATCTTGGTCTTGGAACATCGTCACCACCAGCTTTACTAATTATATCTCTCATCTTGGAACCTCCTTGACCAATAAGATCTCTATGATATTTGGAATCTACTTGCAAGTCAATGCTTACAAAATTGACGGCTTCATTGATAATCTCATCTATTCTGCTAATAGCTTCTTTCAATCCAGACTTGGATCCAGTCAACTTGACCTCGACAATCCCCGATTCTGCTTCTTTGGCTTCATCTCTTTGGAATTTATACAGAATCCCCGTAGCATCTGAAATGTCGTTGATGGTGTCACCGGACTTTCCGATAACTCTGGCAATAGCTTTAGTAGGAACACTAATAGTCTGTTCAAATCCATTATCTTTCTCATACTTGTATAATTCTTCCAATTCTTCTTTAGCACTGTTGACAGCTTTCGAAGGTCCCCTGATAGTGACTTCATCTTTGTTTCTTGGAGCGTCTGGAGGTGGGGATGCAAAGGAAGTTTCATTTTGTGGAGGGAATCTTATTCTGACTCCATACTTATCTTGTAATCTGTTCACATAAATAAGATTAGGACCAATCATTCTCTTATGATATTGACTTTCCACTCTCAATCTTGCAGTGGTTTCATCGGCCCATCGTTTTGATAAACTGGTGATTTTGGCTTTACAAGATTCGACATTTCTTTTAATCCCTGACAAATCAATAGAAACCTTGTTGGCTTCATTACTGGCATCATCTTCAATATCAATCTTGACACCGTACTCGTCTCTTAAAGCATTCATGGATTGTCCATTCTTACCAATTAATCTCGGTAAAACAGATGAAGGAACTTGGACGTCAGTAGTATACTTATCGCCATGTTCTTCAGCATCTTTAATAGACAGTTCGATCAATTTCTTAACCAATTGAACCTGGGTCTTGATCCCGTGGAGGAACACTTTATCTTCACCAAACTTGACCTGGACCGATTGGGGTTCTGCTTCACTAAGAATAGCGTTCAAAGTAGTATTTCTAGGTCCAGAAATAAACTTATGAGAAGAACTAGGAATTTCCAACTCCACAGATTCCAAGTTAGCTTTCAATTCTCTTAACGAATCTAACAAGGAATTAATCTTATCAAAACTGGTAGCAGCTTTAGAAGTATCTTCAAATTCAAAGTCGTCAGCTGATTCTTCGGTTTCGGAGTTATCAAATAAAGTGATTCTAGACCCAATGATACTATAGACCACATTCAAATCCTTACAAGCCTTTTCAATAGTAGAAGCAACTTTTCCGATCAAAAA
This sequence comes from Yamadazyma atmosphaerica, assembly GCA_030574775.1. Lineage (NCBI taxonomy): Eukaryota > Fungi > Ascomycota > Pichiomycetes > Serinales > Debaryomycetaceae > Yamadazyma > Yamadazyma atmosphaerica. Next base: position 56,881 of record JAJMFQ010000033.1, on the reverse strand, counting down.
GTCGTCAATGTCTTCAATGATTCTGGTAGAGTCTGTAGTCAACTTGTTGACCTGAGACACGATATCTCTCTTAGCAGCCTTGACATTATCGTCACCAGATTCCTTAGTATTGATAACAATCTCAATAGGGATAGTATTAACAGAAAAGTCATTCAAACTCTTTTTGGTTGGTGCATTCACAGTGACAGAATGGTTCAGTCCAACCTTGGTAAAGAATCCAGTAGACGACAAGTAGTCAGCTATAGCCTTAACATGTTGAATATTACCTTTATGAGCTTTGGACATATCTAAAGTTTCAACTTTGTACTGAGAAGTAGTCTGTCTAGCTTTCTCTTTAGCGCCATTGATCTTGGACTTCTCTCCAACAAATTTGACCTTGGAGTCTTCATCAGTAGGAATCTTAATCAACACATTATCTTCCAACAAAATCGATTCAACAGGTAAGAATTGATACTTCAACTTAGGAATTGGAACTTCTTCCACTACAAGCTTAGAACTCAACTCGTTCAATTTAGAAGAAATGTCTTCCTTAGCTCTCAACACCAAGTCTCTTTCTCCAATAATAGAAATCGATTCTTTAGAAGACTTATAGTCAGGAACCAAGATGTCCAATTCTTCATATTCTCCTTCAATAAGACCTTCTAAGTAGTTAGCAGCAAAAGGTTTGACAAGTTCATCAATAGGTAACTTAATAGACAAGGCTTTAGTTTCTTCCTTAACAATATCCAAAATCTTATTCTTTGCCAACTTGCAGCCCTCGACATCACCATCAATAGTCACAGTAATGACTTTATTGAACAAATCATCATTGTCGGCATCACCATCCAAGATTTGTTCATCGCTACCAATTTCAATCTTGACTTCGAAATCGGTGATAATCGGTCTTAAAGTCTTCCCTTGAGGACCAATAATTCTGGATCTCAACTTAGAAGGAACTTGGAAAGAAGCTTTAACAGGCTTAGTCAATTTCTTGATCACCAACCTTTTAGCCAATTTGACATCGTCTGGCTTCCCAGTAATCAAGAAAGTTCTTTTCTTAGTATGCTGGGATGTAGTACATTCAATATTAGTCTTGGTATCACCCTTGACATTAGTTAAAATCTTGATAAATTCCGGTCTGGTGACGTTCAATTGATCATCAGCATCTAAGGAAAACGCTTCTTGGATCGTGGACGGCTTGAACTTGGAATTATTCACAACTCCTTTACTGGCACCAACACTGGCACCAACACTGGCAGGTGACTTCATTGAAGGGCCCCAGCCACCGCCAGAGCCATTAGAAGTTGTCACAGACTTCTTTCCCCCTAAAGTAGGAAAAGCAGCATCGTCGGCTAATGAAGGAATCGAGGTGGTCAAGGAAGAAACCCCATCATTATCCATTCCAGTAGACCCGTCAGAGTCTGTCACATCGTCAGCATGGAAGTCTTCAGCAGGAGCCACATAATCGCCATTGACACGGGCAGCAATAATCTCGGCCGGAGTAGACATTCTAACAGTAATAACCAAATTTCAAACTGATTTAACAGCAAACAGATATGCTCAATATATATGTTTCAAAGCCCTAAACAAACGTCGTGGCAATGCAGATATCACCAATTATTCGTAGACACAGCAGTGGGAACTATATGAGAACTAACAGCAGATTGGTTCCACAAATCACACGGCAGTAGATGAGTTGTTAAGTTGGAAATTTTAGCGTATGGATTTTTCACCTGGACGTGGCCAGTCTCAATCTCAACGGGGGAAATCACAATAGGCCAACAATAGGAACCGCAATGGCGCGACGCTCGGGCGAGCACCAGCAGATTCGGGCGGGCTACCGCAGGCTCGGGCGAGCCACGGCCCGGGTCGTCGTATAATAATTACGAGTTAAGATTTCGGAGTTTGGTCCTGATGATAATATTTATTGAGTTTATATAAGTATGACTCTAGCACATGACCCATACACATTCCTACAAAGTTTCATAGATCAATTCTCTAACTCTGTATTCCTCATTGGCTTCGTCGAGATCTTCCCAGTTACCAATAAAGTCGTCACCTCTGATGATCCCTGGTAACGACTTTCCATTAGAATGTCTTCTCCAGATTTTTTTGGCTTCTTCGTCGGTGGACAAGTCTCTGGCGGTGAATTCGATTTCATTGGCTTTTAAAATGGTTTGTAATCGGTTGGTTTTGTGAATCACTTGCATGCCTCCAATGAGGGAGGTGAGAAGATACACCGGTTGAGATTCGAGATGTTTTCTTAATTCTTCGGGAGAGATATCCAAGTCATCGAGGTCATCGGAGGTATCTGCGTTTGAGATAGATTTAGATTCGGAGACTTCTTTGGATTCGGGATCTGCTTTTGTTTCGGAGATATCTTTGGATTCGGGATCTTCCTTGGCTTCGGAGATACCCAAAGCGGCGACTTTCTCTTCAAGAGGGTTTTCTTCTTTTTCTTCGGTGTCTTCTTCCTTGGTCGAATCTTCCTCTTCCAAATTGTCTTCCTCAGGAACCGCTGCGGTCTCTACAGCGCTTTCCGCTAACTTGTTATCGTCAACCTCTGGCTCCACATCTTCAGATTTCTTCTTTTCCTCCTCAATTTCTCCAGCTTCAAATACCTTCAGTTCATCTCTGTCTTCAGTTTCTTTCAGTTCATCATTTTCGTCAAACACTTTCAGGGTTTCATCTTCTGGCTTCTCTTGGATCTCATCAAACCCTTTTTCTCCATCAGCAGATTTCTTATCCAAAACCTTCTTCATCATCGAATCAAGATTATCTATAGTAGAATAAGGATCTTCATTGATCAAAGCCCCTTCCTTATACAACTCCGACGGATTAGCATCATTTTTCTCATTGGTATCTACGGCTCCAGACCCTGTAATCCCTACTCCTCCAGGTTGTCTGGATCTCGATCTTGAAATGGATCTCAAATAATTGGTAGAAGAATTGGATCTAGAATTGAATTTATATGGTCCTGTAGGTTCAGGATCAGGATTATCCACATTAAAATTAGTATAATCTCCAGTCGTTAACAAAGAGGCATCTCTACTCATAACCTGACTTTGGTATTTTTCCAGATTAATCTTCTCTTCTTCTTCAATGGCCGCAATGGATTCTCCCATTGTTGGTTTAGATTGTCTAGATCTTCTATCAGTAGGCTCTTCCACATCTTCTACTGGCTTAAAGTCAGGAGGCAACTCATATTTGGAAGGATCTTCCGTGTGCACATTAGTATAGGAGTCTCCTCTAGCTAAGTGGGGTCTCATAGCAGACCTGGACCGGGATCTCGATCTTGACCGGTTGGCCGACTCGGAACGATCATCTCTTCTAAAGTAAGGAGAGTGGAATCCTTCTGGGCCCCTATGACCATCTACTAAAGGCAAAGGATTAAATGAAACTTCTTTAGACCCATCCTGGCTAGTGTTTCCACTGTTACTAGCTTTCATAAAACAAGCGTTCTCTTTGCTGAAATCTTTACTCAAACGATGGGGATCGTCTTGCTTGATCTTGGACAACAAATCGTCGTGATCTTTGATCTGGTTATTCAATTGGTACTCAGAAAGATTAGGATTAGAGAAATCCTGCTGAGAGTAAAAACCGGAGGCAGAAGGAGTTCCGGTGGAAGCAAGATCCGTATGGGAATCTGAATTGGAAAGGAAATTGGCGCTGGAGTTTGCTTCGGGACTGAGCATCACTTTTCCTTTAGGTTGTCCGCTGGTTTGTTCAGTAGTTTGTTGATTGCTTTGGTCATTTTCTTTAGGTTCAGCTTCAGTTTCTTTAGCTCCAGTTTCTTTAGCTTCAGTTCCAGTTTCTTCAGTTCCAGCTTCTTCATCCTCTCCCCCTATCTCCTGCGACAACTTGCTTGTCCCCACATACTTAGCATCACTCCGAACCGACCCCTCCTCATCCATAAGCTCATCAAAATCCTCCTCAGAACCAATCAATGCTCCTTCATTAATCAACTCGTCCAAAGAAGCACTCAATTCCTTGTTCCGCAACTGCTTCTTCTTGCTGTCGTCCACCGCCAGATCATGGCCCTGGTATTTCTCCGGATGGATATAATTGTTATGAGGTGAGTCGTCAGCTGATCTCACACTCGACCCTACTAAGGAAGGGGAACTTAACTTTTCGGCTTTCTCCAACTGCTCTTCGAAATCCATACTTGATTCTATTTATCTGCTGTTTGATAATATTTGGCGATAGTTAAGGAAGTTTGATTTCGGCGCGGGTCATTTTTATTGCTGCAAACGATTGATAGAACGCTCTAGAACCTGTGGTGAATACAATGCTTCGGTGTTTGATGTGATGAGAGATGGAAATATGTGTGGAGATATACTTAACTATAACTTAAAATGGGTTTTTTTCCAACTGAAAAAGTCCATTTCCTCCAAATATGGGCCCCTATAACCGCCGTAATCAGCTAAATCAAACTTCTAATTGGTGAAACTCGCGAAACTCACATGGACTGGAAACTCAATTAATTTATTAGTTATTCATTTATTCCTTTAAACAATTAGAATGGAACTTCCTTACACAGCCAAGAAACAACCTACAGTGGAATTCGTTCCTTTTGACGGGTTGAAATTTAAAACCGTTTTCTGGCAAGCTCCAGAATCAGTCCCTTACAAGGGAAGAATCTTATGGGTTCATGGGTTTGCCGAGTCTTCCACTATCTACACCGAATTCTTCGATAGATTGTCTGATTTAGGGTTTGATATCTTTTTCTTCGACCAGAGAGGTGCTGGGGATACCTCTCCCAAACAAGACCACGGTAAAACCAATGAACAATTGGTGTACAAGGATTTAGATTTCATGATTAAGAGAAATTTAGAGATCTCCAAGCGAGGCGATAAGAAATTGATTTTGATGGGTCACCTGATGGGTGGAGGGATTGTATTGAACTATGGGATTAAAGGAACCCATAAAAACGTGATTTCTTCCATTATCGCTAGTGCTCCTGAAGTGTTATTACATCCTAACACCGCCCCTAACTTTATATTAAAGGGGTTTGCCAACTTCGCTTCCAAGTACCTTCCTAATTTCAGGATCAATGCCGGATTGAACTATGACTACATCTCGTCCAATGAGAAATATGTTGAATACATTAGATCTAATGTCGATAAGTTTTGGATTACCGGCCCTTTATTCTACGGAATGCTTACTAGAGGTGAAGCTTTAACCAAGCCTGAGTACGTGGCCAAATTCGATCCAAATATTTCGGTTATGGTTTGCCATGGAGATGACGATAAAATCAATTGGATTGAGGGATCTAAGAAGTTCTATTCTCTTTTGAATGATAATGTCACCAAGGAGTTTGTTACTTTTGAAGGTGCTCGTCATAACTTGGCCAGTGAGAAGGATCAATATATCCAGAAGTTCCTTGATAAGGTTGTAGAGTTTACCAGTAAGTAGTCACTTTAGTAGTGTTTATCTGCTGCCTGTGAAAGTATATGGTTTAGGGTATGGTTTTAGTTAATGGATGGCCCGAGTAGGACCTTGTAGGAGAGAGTAAGACAAAGTAGAGCGGTGTATGGCCAAGTAGTACGGTGTAGTGCCAGGGTAGCGCCGTGTAGAACCACCGTCGCACCACGTCGCACCACATCCCGCCGCGTCGCACCACATCCCGCCGCGTCGCATCAACACTTATCGCATCGCACCATCGCAAACCGAAGTACGGCTACTTATCTTGCAGAACAGCATCACCACAACATATAACCGCCCATACTGCCACTAGCGCCACACTATAGCCACACTATCACCACTATCATTCCAATCCGCAACATTGCAGTAACATGTCATAAGCCTCACTAAATGGGATACACCGTCAAGCAGAAGATCGATATATGTCTCCAGTCTGAGTCAAGACCCGAGATGACTCAGGCCGATTTGGCCAAGTGGGCCCAGGAAGCCTTCAATAGCAAGAGCCAGCCTTCCCAGACAACTATCTCTCGAATATTAAGCAGCAAAAATGAATTGATTGCTTCCAAACAAGCGGATTTTCTGTTGATCCGAAGAAGAAAGGCCCAGAACCCAATTCTACGGCATATTCTAACAGAATGGGTCACCCAATGTACCTGGGAAAATATCCCTATAACAACTCCTATAATCAAATCTACCGCCAACTCCATTTGGACTCGATTGCCCCTTGAAGTCAAAGACGGAAACGGAGTATTCAATCAGAAATGGTGCAATCAGTTTATAAGGAAATTGAATATTAATTTGACAGGAGATCCTGATGATATACAAGACAATATGGGGTACAAACTTAACAAGATCTGGTTTTTAGACGAAAAAGTTGAATTGAAGCAGTATCTACGGAATATGATTGAAGCTCATCATTATAAACCTGAGGATATCTTTACTCTCGAAGAATTCCAGTTGTTTTATTCTTTGCCCTTAGACCAAATCTTCGATATGAATTCGGTAGATAAAGGGATAAAGCAGTCCAGCAGTTCATCTGAAGCGTCGTTGACGATAATGTTGGGAACTAATCTTGTGGGAACTGAAAAATTGACACCGATGATTGTGGGGAAACCCGATAAATTCGATGTTTCTAAAAGCTCTGTCAATTCTTTAAAGAACTTTCATTCCCATAGCAATGATGCTAGCCATTCGGTGTTAAACTTAATGAACAAGATCACCGAAACTTACCGGATATCTTATAAAAGTAACATCAATAAGTGGATTACGTCCACCATGTTCCAGAACTATTTGTTAACCTTAGAGCAGAAGCTCGCCAACTCAGATTCTAACAGGAAGATCTTGATTATTGTGGATGATTCTTCTACCCACCGAATATTGAACTTGAAGTTTAATAATATTCGGTTGGTGTTTTTAAAGAATAATACCAACCATAAATCCCCGTTCAATTCTCTTCATAATGGAGTCAATTTCGATTACTGTCCCATGAACTTTGGGATTGTTCACGAGTTCAAGACCCTTTACAGACTCCAGCAGTACTTGGATATGATAAATATTCAAAAGAACTTCCAAAATAAATCCGGAAAACCTACCCCTATTTCCATCGATAACTTCAAATTAAACTCCAACGCTGCGTCTTCAGACGTTTTATCAGAAGCTGAATATAACGTTCCTCTTATAAAGGCCATAGAATGGGTCAAGCGGGCCTGGGATTCCGTATCGAAAGAAAAGATCATGTATTCCTGGAACAGAACCCATTTGATTAATATGAAACAAGTGTGGCCACAAAATCCCGAATTGCATGCTGCTCTTTTGGACCCCAAACACCCCAAACTAACAAGAAGTTATATGAAACTTAATGAGGTGATGAAGTATTTGAATGTGGTGTTACCCTGGGACATCGATGAACTTCTAGGATTAGTGAATGAAAGAGTTAAAGCTACTTTGAACTATATATCCATCGAGGAAATTGTCGCCAGTTGTCTCCTGGAATCAGACCCTAACTCCGAACAAACCATTCATTCCCAAGACCATCAAGCTCATGATTTCTCCGACACATTTCAAACCTTGGATGAACTTAATAGTGATGACTGGCTCATGAACCAGTTATTATCACAACCCACTGGAAATTTGAAACCCGAGCTAAGCAATACTTTTGATATTGATAATTCTTCTTCGAATATTCTTAACTATAAAGGACAATCCAAAGCACCTGACCCAGACACCAACAGTCAAATGTCTATCAATGCCTTATTAGCAGCAGCAGATGAAACCAACCAACTTGAATCCCAAAATTCTTCATACCAGAATGGAAAACATCTTCCTAACATTCCTCAAACAAATATGACCCAAAACTTGAAACAAAAGCTTCTTCAGGAAGATATACAAAATCCTGGATCCACTTTACAAGGGCCCCCCAGGAAGAAACAACACTATACACGCTCACCACTTCCATTTCCACCTGACAATAATCAAGCCCAATTGAACGATTCTTTACCGTCATCTTCAGGGTCTTCTCCTTATAATGGACCCATACTGTTCCCCAGTAATCTTTATTCACGGGTGACATTTAAATCTCCTTCGGTGAGTAACCTTTCCCTTTACGACAAAACTGTCACTGAAGAAGATATAATAAAACTGATAAAGACATTGTTAAGAGCAATAAAGACCAATAGTATAACAGTTTCACCTGAAACATATAACGAATTGAAATCCCATTTGTCTCTGCACAGAGGAATAAATGGCGATAGCAGCTGACAATACGACACACGGACCATTATAGATCATAGATGTATATAAACAATAACTAATATTTACAAGAATTCATCAACACATATTTAAACGTCATCTTCAGTAATACCCAATTCCCTGGCTCTTTCTTCCAATCTTCTTCTCTTTTCCTGCCGTTCTCTTTTGATCCGGGCCACTTCCGCTTGGATCTCGTGTCTTTCCTTGGGAATTTGGTTCAAGGTTGCTGGGTCCGGCCAGAAACCGGGTAAATTGAACTTTCCATCAGCATCAATCCCGGAATAAATCATCACCAATATAGGTGTGAAGAGATAGAATCCAAACTAATAGCGTTAGTATATCGGCTAGATCCGTCGATGTTTTTGCAAAGGCGTATACAAAAACTCTATATATTCTGGACGTACCTTACCAGTCTCTAACTGGGTTCTGGTGATCTTACTTGTTATTCTGCTGAACATGGTCTGGTGATAAATGAAAAAATTCAACTTCATCTGTCAAATACCGCGACATTCTCGCGATCCTGTTACAACTCGATCGAACGATTGTTCATAGATTAGCAGTTTCAAATGAGTCAATACACGGCCATTGAGTCGGACATCCCGGCCGAACCATCCTTCAATAATGCATCCAGTGGAAACCCTCCAACCGGAAATATGAATAGTGGAAACACGCCTAACGGAAATACATCCACAAACCCTTCTGAATGGACATGGGCAGAGCGATTGAAACAATCGTCACATCCCGTGGCATTAGTGTTCTATTTGTTCTTTAGAGTGTCGCCTATTTTGGTTTATATATTCGGGAACTTCTTTCTCGGGTTCATCACCAAGAAGAACCGGTTTATATTGCACTTCATTAGTTTGATCTTATTGGTGGCTGCCGACTTCTGGAACTTGAAGAATATCTCTGGTCGGTTATTGGTGGGGTTAAGATGGTGGAATGAAATAAATCAGACCAAAAATTCCGCCGGGGACTTTGAAAATGTCTGGGTGTTTGAAACGGCAGATCCAAATCGATACATAAATCCTATTGACTCCAAGATGTTCTGGTTATTATTGTACGCCCAGCCCGTAGCGTGGATGTTATTGGGGATTTTGGCGGTGTTAAAGCTTCAGTTCTTTTATTTACTACTTATCATTATTTCTACGTCGTTGTCGGTGACTAACGCCATAGCATTTACCAGATGTGATAAATTCAGTAATGCTAATGAAGTAGCCACCAACATGTTTTCCAAGGCTTCGTCAACGCTTTTTTCCCGGTTTAACCCCTTTGGTTAAACATTATGTTTATGGATCTTGATGCCCTTATTAGAGCCTATTGGTTTGTCTAGAAAAGGTTCAAACTTCTGAACCGCAAGGCCCTCAAACTCTTGATCCGACTAACGGTACTGGATCTGCTTTTGCCCGAGTCCTCAGTAGGTGTTGGATCCAATCCACTCCTTAGCACGTGTCTATCATTCTCAATGTACATTATTTCATCACTGGCGTTACTGTCCTGTTTGTAGACCTTTCTTTGTTTGATGATTGCCTCTGATAAACGCTTGTCTCTATTATCATGAGATCTCATTTTTCCATTTATTATTGGCTGCAAAATACGGGTTGGAGAGAAATATCCTGATTTGGCCCGGTTTATATAGTTTCTACTATAATGGAGGATACTAGGAACTTCTGAGGAGTTAGTTGTACTATCAGGCGACTTTGATCCGTCCGGAACCTTTTGTATAAAATTTTCATCATTTACCCCAGATTGGTTTCCCTGATGAGCCATGATTTTAGGAATACTCGGATGTTTCACATACGCTTTTTTCTCCAGTTTTGGCCGGGATCCTTGGGACCTAAGAAGGGTTCTGGTCTTATTAGACTTCCACCACTTTAGCTTATATCTTTTGCCATGGGTGTTCCGGGATTTGGCGGGTGTTGTTGGTATAGCTGCCAGTACTGAGTGCTCGGATGACGAAATACCATTATCTTTTTCTATCTTTTCCCCGGTTGTGTGTTCCTCCCATGGCAACCGGGTAATGTTCTTAGTAGAAAGGTCAGATGATTCAGTAAATAATGGGGTTCTAGATTTGCTTCTCTTTATATCCAATATCTCTTGTGAGTCATTATTAGTACCTAGATTATGTTGGTTTATGTCTGGATCATTTTCAGTCAATCTCTCATTTACAGGTAACGTCACAAAGGAATTCTGTCCCGTTGTTTTGTTACTCTTATGTTTAGAACCGCTTCCTCTTGTTTGTGTGATGCACCACTCTGTGATATCGTTCAATAATCTATCGAATTGCTTATCTGTTTTCAGAGGCAGCGACAATGTCTTAAGTTTTCTATAGAAAGGACGAGGAAGGTGAGATTTAGAGAAGTCATGACTGTTTGTGGTTTCTATAGGTGACGTTTGAGTGTTTCCAAGGGGCTTAAGACCTTCTAACTTCAAGCTATCAAAACTGTCTTGAAGTTGCAACCATTTTTCCGAATCGAGAGTTTTGGAACTAGCAAATAAAGTGGTGAAGTCTCCATTCCAGTACTTTCGACTCATGTCTTTTCAAGTATATCAAAATACACAGTATCACACTATAGACACACGGTATAGAGCTCACAGTATAGACTACACAGTATATATCATACAATATAAATAAAGTATGGATAAAACAATACAAGTGATTCTGTTACAAAAGCCATTCGCATCGTCACAAACTTGAAGCTACTTGCGAAGTCAAAGCAAACACAGCCAAAGCAGACACAGTCGCCCCAGCCAATCCCAATCAAATATCATCCAATGAACTGTCTACTTTATCATTCAACCTCTTCAAGTGAGACAACTTCGAACGCAAGTCTGTGTACCCAATACCATTCCCAGCTTCTTGTTTGAAAACAGGATTATTTGAAGTCGCATCATGGTAAAGAACAATCGTCTTGTACTCATGGATGAACTTGTCAAACGACTTGTCTTCTGTATTGATCTCCAATCCTCTTAGTAAACGCAATCTGAAATTGGTGGATATGTCTTCTGTTCGATTATAAATTATTCTCAATATCAATTGATTCAACAACAAGTTCAACTCGTTATTTTCAGATATCTTCACCACAGAACTCTTCAAACCTTCTACCTTGACGTCAACTGGAATCCGCTGGATAATGGATATAGGATCATAAAATGGATTTGATTGGTCGTCTGCGAATTCTATTAGGGCCTTGATAAATTTGGGTTTGTTCATAGAGTAATCCAACAAGATATCCCAAGCTTCTTTATCGTTTTGGTGCTTGGCAAAGTTGATGGCCAGTTCTGGATTATTTAATTTGTTGATAATCAACATTAGGGCTTTCCTACTTTCTCCAATCTTCCCTAGGAGGTAAACCAATTCTTCTATGAACTCGTTGGCTTCACAAAGTCCAATAGCTCTATCAATATCATAATCATCATTCCGCATGAGGTATGGTAATAATTTCATCCGGTTGAATTCACAGTACAATTCCACTCTTTTGTTTCCGAAATTATTCGTCATCACGAGGTAATCATCCACCTCTGTCAATTTTTCCAAGTACAAGTAATTGACAAAGCTCAAATGGTTCTGGTCCATCAAGTCCACCAACACACGCGGACTTATCTCGTGCCGATTGTTGACCAAGATTATTATTGTGTCTTCCAATAATCCTGATAACTTGTCCATAGGCAATGTTTCGAATTCGTTACCATGGAATTTCAATTTGATAGCTCTGGGAATATCATTCAAGAAATTAGTTAATAGGTGGTGTTCGGATAAAAATTCTAGGGTATCAGGGTCTTGCAAGCTGATCAAATGGATTACTGCTTTTTGAGGTTCTAAGCCTTTCACGTACAACTCAATTAAAGTACGTCTTAAGTCTTTTGAATCATGATTCTCCAACTTCGTCTCTAACGATTCTTGTAGCTCTTTCACGTCGTACAATTCAATATCCCATTTCTTAACCAAGTCAATGAATGTGTCGATGTTTTTGGAAAGCCAATATTCCAATATCCCATTATATATATTGGTAGGCAAGGATAGTTTAGGACTACTTGGTATTATAGTAGTCAATAATTCAACATGACCAGACCGCATGAATATAAAACTCCAAGTCTCCCATTGTTTGATGACACTTTTAATATACTCTTCTTCATAAGTCTCTTCTTCAGAGCTATTCTTGCTTCTGTTGGATCTACTGGTAACAATAGTACTCTTGGTATCACCTTCAGGGAGTTTTGCTTCGGAAATGGATAGAAGCACCCCTAAAAACGCCGTGGCTTCCTGCCAATTATCTAACTTGATCAAATTATCAACATGTTGAATTCCTAAATTCAATCTCTGGGTCTGTGACAATAAATGTTCACTAATATCCCATGCATCTTTATACCGATTACGAGTAATAAACCAGTCTAAACGGTCCTTCAACAGAAACTCCTTAGCCACTACCCCATCCTTAGCACTGACAATGAAATATCTAGTGGCCTCATTGCCTATATGGCGCCCTAAAGAATAATCATTGAGTCCTAAATTGTCAATATACCTTAATCCGATTTCCTCTTCGAAATCAACTTCTCCAGTCAAAGAATTGATCAATTTCAAGTCAGGATAATTGAAATTTACAGTACCATCATCTTCCGTAGATGGAGGTTCATATGATAATACCATCCAATAATCATCTTTATAACTTGATATTCCTGCTATCAAAGTATCCAACTTGAACACGTTTTCGATCTCCACTTTCTTCTCCGGAATCGACCGGAATGATATAGTAGCTGCTGAAGGAAGAATTCTTGATTTATTAGATGCGGAATCTCCTTTCTCAGAAGCAGATCTTACTGATACTCTTAAACACCAGATATAACTTGCCCAACAAATCAAAATCCGATCGATTTCAAGAAGATGAACTCGTGGCCAATACAAATCACTTCTAGGAGAATCTTCTGGTTTGTCTATAACTTTAATAACCAGTCTTGATATCGTATGGAAGACAGTTATACCTTTATCATTCATCCAGATGACAATATCATCCACAAGCTGTATAGAGACAATAGGCCCATTATCTTCATCCAAAATCTGATCCGACCTTTGTCCTAGCCAATTCTTACTGGAATGAATAACTTTGCCTGCCATTCCACCACTGATAAAGCTCCTGGTCTTACTATAATTCTTATCCAAAACCACCGCATGGATCGGTCGCTTGAAATCATATGCAATTATGTCCTCTTCATCGGCTATAGACCCAATAACAACAGTTCCATCCATGGACCCTGTAGCAAAGAACTTCCCGTCGGTATATATCGACAAGATGGAGGCTCGGTGGGCTTTAAATGTTCTTATAGTAGTTAAATCAGGAGTGGTTATATGGACAATCCCGGAATGGGTAGCAAATATAAAACAGTTATCGTGGAATTCGCTACATGAAACTGGGTCCCGGTTGAATATGTTTGCCGGTAACCCATTTAATCGAGAATAATTGAGTCTGGGTGGCTCTTCTTCTTGTTCTATAGTATTATCAACATCTGCCTCTGTATTTTCTCCGTCGGTATCTTCGCCGGTCTCGTAGGTGGTTTCAAACGTCGTGTTTCCCACAGTATCCACGTCGTCATCGGTGCTATTAGTTTCTTCATTGGGGTCGTGAATGCTAGTCTGTTCGTTCTCTGGATTACTCTCCGCATTCTCATTAGATATATCATTATCAATTTGTATCGGCTCGGGAGAACCCACTTTTTCGGCTGATACTGTTGGATCTTCGTCTGGAATTGGTGCCATATCTTTATCTTCCGACACCATAGGCTCGTCCTCCGAATTGTGGGAGCTTGACGGCTCCATTTCTTCCTTCATAAACTATCACCAGTTGTAGTTTTTTGCGCGCTTCATATTTTTCTAATTACTTCAAGATGGTTTCAGCTACTGGCGGTACCTTGGTCCAATGTGATCCGTCTATACGAGCGTTGATTATCCAAATGGACTCTTCACGAAACGACATTATTCTTCAAGAGCTAGACGATACTCATTTGTTTATTGTCAGCGATAAAGTTCAGTATGTGAAGAATGAGTTGAATGTTATGTTATCTAAGAATATCTACAATCCGTTTGAAGAGGAAGACGATAGTTGATATATTAACGATGCTATGCTAATGTTGTGGAGCGATTGTCTGAGTCTGTGTTTGGAGGGTCTGTGTTTGGCGGCTCATTGTTAGGTGAGTCTCCCTCATCCCCCTGTGGGTCCAACTCATCGTCAAACTTCAACAACGGCTTGATGTCCATTAAATTATTGCTCAAGTTCTCATCGTCCAATAAGTTGTCCACAAAGTTGTTGAAGAAATTGCTGAATATTTCCGGCTCCATGATGGCATTCAAGTCCACCGACGGTGACAACTGACTATAGTAGTTTTGATAGTAATGGACCAAAAGTTCTATCAAATTGTTAAAGGCAAACCTCAAGATATTGAGATCATTTATATAGTTGATGATAGTTGTTTTGAATGTAGGCATTAATTGGTTAATATTCTGTTTGAAATTTGTGAATTTCTCTGTTTCAGATTCGACTTTGGTGTCTGTCAAGGGTTGAATTAAAAGATTTAGGTAATCAGTTAATAGTTCATTGATGGTGTTATTTATTTCCAATTCGATTTCCAACTTGGCGTCTATCATATTATTGATGACTTTAGGCACAGTTTTTTGAATCAAACTGAAGATTCCACTTTTATTCACATTGATAAGGATTTCACCATTTCGAATTATGTTGTACAATTCGTTTAGTCCACTGGTAAAATCCAACGACGTCTCGGTTCTAACAAACTGGATATCGAAATTGTTCAATTGATACTTTAAAATTATCAAATTCTTCAAGTAGTATAATTTTGCGTCCGTCTTCCCCAAATGCTTGACACACAATTTATACGCTTCATTTTTCAAGATTTCAATACAACTATGAACAATGTAATGAGCCAAATCGTCAAAAACAACAGAGTTGATCAACTCATAAATGTTGGAGAGAATTGTCAAAGCCTTCCCCAATGGAGGGTAGAGATCTTCGAATAGATTGTCTTCGAATTCCTCATCTAAAACATTATTGGGACTCTTTTGTCGATGGCCAATCTTCAAATCTTCTGGAACCGGTTTATACGGCACCAATTTATTATCGATATAGATTTGGATTCTGAAAATTAATCTGGATTGGACGTCGTTCAATATAGGCTCAAATATCTCCCCTAGATTGATTTGATCTTGGTCATAGTCTTCAAATTCATAGTACTTCTGAAGCAAGTTCATTAGTTGACACAACAGACTGATATTGGTTTCCCTTAATATCCTATGCCTGACATTATCATAAAATGGATCAAGTAAGTCCCGGAAGTAATTATATAGTTCTGTATTAATATACGGAGGAATAGGTGTTTCCGTATAGTCGAACCAGTCTTTAAACAACATGTATTCTCGAATTAACGTCTTCTTGATGAATGAGAGATTGTCCTGGGTGAACTTGACCAAGTTTTCATCAGTGAACTTTGACAACTGTTTCGAAAGATTGATCAACCCCAACCGAATCTTGAAATAATTGTGGACAACTTCCATGAGTAAACCCTTATATTCTTCTTCATGATAAGTTTCTATACGAACCGAAAAGATTTCCATCAACTTGGGAAAACTGTAAAATTCATCTTTATACTCCGCAAGGTAATTCTCAAATTGTTTATAAATCAAGATATCCACAATGTCGTCATTTGAAGTGGTGATAGTCCTTTCTATCTTCCTTAGTTCATTGATAAGATAATCCTTGATTAATGTTAAGGATCTTGTCATACACTGACGGAACTTAATCTTATACATCTCGACATTCTTGAACTTCAAATTCTCACCAGAACTATTATGGTTAAAGAATTCCAACGAGCTATTCAAGTCTTCTAGAATTTTCTTGAACGAGTTAGATCTTATAAGTCTAATGTTATTAGGTACCGACAACTTTTTAGTGATTTCGTCCAAGTCTTCGAAGTTCTTCAAGATTAAGCTAATGGACTCCACCTTCTGCGACAACCGTTGTTCCTTGTCAACTAAAGACAATGACTGGCTATTAAATTCCTCGGTCTGTTCATCAATATGATAATACTTTTCCTGGATCTTGGTTAATTGATCATCCACATCACCTATCTCCTGTTTCATGGACTTCAATTGGTTCAAGTTCACGGTCAAGATCTTATGGAAATTAATCTGGTCTACATGTTGTATTTGATCAATGGTATGCTGATTATGGAAATCATAGTCAAGCTTGTAACTATTATATTCCAGAGACATATATCGATTCCATAGGGTCTCATAGTCCATAGGAGTGAACGGACTGAACATTATTGGCTCTTTGGATCGGGGTGACAAATGTGGAATTGACTTAGATCTGCCCAACTTTGGTCTGGTCAATTTTGTGCCTGAAGAAGATAGACTCTCATGAATTCCATTGGCAGCTCCATTGGAGGAACTTCCATTCTCTTCATGGATATCCAGGGCTATGGATTGCACCAAAGACTTGCTTCTGTGTCTAGCCATAGTGAATATACGTAGTCACCGCTACCGCAGATATTTTCGACGCGCTTTACAATACACGTAGTGAATTATATAGAAGCTGGCGGCTAACAGAACTGCAGAGGTTTTTGGATCTTTTGTATGTGTTTAAGGTGTGAAACTCGGGTTTATTAATGCTAGATAAGGACGCAATCGATCCACGGTCAGAAATTGTCAATTCAGAAGACGAATTAACAGGAGATGAGAATGAAGAATTGCAAGATCTCCACAAAGAATATGAGTTGCGAAAGCAGGAGATCATCAAGAGAAAACATCTTGAAGAAGAGCTGGCAAATAAGTTCATTCAAGGTCTTAAGAGTGGTTCACAGCCTGCCAAATCCATTGATTACAGTAAGCGGGTATTTGAATTTGAATTGAAGCCGTCACTGAAAAGTCTGCCTTGTGAAGAAAAGGATCCATTCACTAAGGAGCCTATGAGTAGTAAGAACTATGAATATTCAGACGTGATCCAAGAGTTGAAAGATCGAAATATCAAGTTGTTGAATGTGAAGAAATGTTTGGCCAAAATATACAAACCGCTGTATCATGAGCCGGCTTATGATAATTGGGCTTTTGTGGGATACGTAGTTCACAAGTCTGAATTATTGAAGACCATCAAAAACGAAACATATGTCCGACTCAAGGTAGGGACGTTCAATACCACTATCAACGTCAACTTATTTGGGGCTGCTTACAAACGGTACTGGTCCATGATGGTAGGAGAAATGGTGATGATTCTCAACCCCAATATCTTCAAAAATAAAGATGGGTTTGACTTCTACTTGACAGAAGATTGGCATAATGTTCTTTCGTTGGGGGTTATAGAGAACATGGGCAAATGTGGAGAGCCTGGATGTAATAAGTACATCAACAAGCAGTTCAAGCTATGTGAGTTCCATGAGATGAAGGAGGAAACCAAGTTTTTAAAGAATAAGCGGATGGAGTTGAATGGATCTATAAAAATGTTTAATCCGCAAGAACGAAGCTTGAATGAAGAGAGTAGAATATACACTCGCAAGAGTGAATTCAATAAAAGCAAATACCATGACGAGAATATCTTCAATAAGGCAGGCACCAAGCGGAAATTACAAGATGAAAAGTCCAACAAGTCTCTCGAAGATCGATTATCCAAATTGCTGAATAACAGAAAGTATGAAAAGATCGGCTTGTTGAAGAATACCAACACCCAAACAAAAATCAATCAGCATACAAAGCAAACCAACAACGAGGCATTGAAGCAAGAGTTGAAATCTCTAACTAAAGACAAGCCTATGAATCTCGGAATGAGTCGTAAAGATAAGCTACAAAAACTAAATAAATGGAACGAGAATATGAAGAAGATCAATTTGCATCCAATCAGAGACATGCCAAATCAATTACAACCACCCCTGACAAAGAACCTGCAAAATAATAATTTACAGCTAGAGCCGGACTCTGACAACTCCGATGACTTTGTCATAGAGTTCGATAATCCGGACCAGATGAAGCAATACAAGAACCTTGTGCCATAACGGACTTACCCACATGCACTTAAAGAACGGTTAATCGGGTATCAGGTTGATGTTATAAATAAATCTTGCTTAAAGTATGGCAAGTATTTGGATCTAATCAATACAGGGCTTTGCATGTGAAAATTCAATCTGTCTGGACCTAAACCATCCTCGACCTAGCTACCGCGACCTGGGCCCAGCAGACTCCCCTCCGCACGGAAGAATGGAACTTGAAGTGGGGTTTAGTATGGTGGTGTGGCGATGCAAAATTCCACTCAACAATTATTATTCGTTTGTTCCCCGGAATTTATCCTAGTTGCCTCCGTAGAGTGCACTATTTCCGAAGCGTACGGTGGCTATATGTAGGTACAATTCATAGGACAATCACTCCGATTTAATGTGATCAAGAATTAAAGTTGTGAGATATCATCAAAAAAAAAATATATTTATAGGCCAGGATGCCCCCGCATAATCAAGGTGAGAGAAATTTCATTTTGGTTAAAAAGTTTTACTACTCTAAAAACAAGTTACCATGGCAGTTATTCAAGATTTAGATGCCACTAAGTGGTACGTATTGTTGCCAGTGTTGTTGGTGTTGTACGGAGTTGTCAAGTACGCTAAAGCCTACAGCTTTGCCAAAAAACATGGATGTGAAAAAGCAATGGTATACCCAGGAGGGTTCATGGGTCTTAAAACTGTTCGGAACGCCTTGACAGCCAAGTCCGAAGGAACTTTGGCTGAGCTTGCTCAGTTGATGGTTGGAGAACATTCTACGGTTGAAATCAGATTGGCCGAAGTGGTGCCAGTTTTCCTTACCAAAGATCCAGAAAACATTAAAGCCGTGTTGGGAACTCAATTTAACGATTTTGCTTTGGGAACTAGACATGCTCACTTCAAGCCATTGTTAGGTGACGGGATTTTTACCTTAGACGCCAGTGGATGGAAGAACTCCAGAGCTATGTTGAGACCACAATTTGCCAGAGAACAAGTTGCCCATGTGAAATCTCTTGAACCACATGTTCAATTGCTTGCTAAACACATTAAGAAAAATTCCGGTAAAATCTTTGATATTCAAGAATTGTTTTTCAAATTGACCATGGACACTGCTACTGAATTTTTGTTTGGAGAATCTGTTGATACTTTGAGAGATACCAGTATTGGTGTAACTCCATCAGTCGATTTTGCTGGAAAGTATGAATTTGCTGATAGTTTCAATGTTTCTCAAACTTACTTGGCTTCCAGATCTTACTCCCAAATCTTCTACTTTTTGATTAACAACAAAGAGTTTAGAGATTCCAACGCCAAAGTGCATCAATTTGCTAACTTTTTCGTCAACAAGGTTTTGGAAACCGACGCTCAGGAATTGGACGAAAAACTGAAAGGTGGATACACCTTCTTGTATGAATTGGCCAAACAAACTAGAGATCCTAAGATCTTAAGAGACCAATCTTTGAACATTTTATTGGCTGGTAGAGATACCACTGCTGGATTGTTGAGTTTCACCTTTTTGGAATTGGCCAGAAACCCACATATCTGGAAGAAGTTGAGAGAATCGGTTTTGGAAGAATTTGGTACTGGTACTGAAGAAGACATTGCCGAAGTTAGTTTCGAAACCTTGAAGAAGTGTGAATACTTGAAATGGGTCATTAATGAAGCCTTAAGATTGTATCCATCTGTGCCAAACAACTTTAGAGTTTCCACCAAAGAAACCACCATTCCAAGAGGTGGTGGAAAAGACGGAATGTCTCCAATCCATGTGCCTAAAGGAACCACTATTGCTTACTCGATTTACGCCACTCAAAGATCGGAAGAATACTATGGTAAAGACGCCGATGAATTCAAACCTGAAAGATGGGCTGATATGGGTAAAGTTGGCTGGGCTTACTTGCCTTTCAATGGTGGTCCAAGAATCTGTTTAGGGCAACAATTTGCATTAACTGAAGCCTCTTATGTGATTGTTAGATTATGTCAATTATTCTCTAACATCACTTCTGGCGAAGAAGTTTATCCTCCAAAGAAGAACATTCAATTGACTATGTGCTTGAAGGATGGATGTAGTATTTCCTTGGATTAAAAATCATGGCGGTTTTGTTTTTGTTTTTCCTCTAGGTGTAGTATATATCAATATAATATTTATTGTTTGGTGTCCATGTAATGTGTAATATCTTGTCTCTCATAGGATAGAAAATGTGGGGCCGCATAAAAATTTTTCAACTCATCTAATAGAATGTCTATGACAAAGAAATTAAAGATGGCCAAAATTTGTACCCATTCTGGAACGTTTCATGCCGACGAGTCATTGGCTGTGTATATGTTAAGATTGTTGCCGAAATATAAAGATTATGAACTTGTGAGATCCAGAAACCCTAAGGACTGGGAAGAAAGTGAAATAGTTGTAGATGTTAGTGGAAAATATGATGGGGCCAAATATTTCGATCATCATCAAAGAGAGTTTGATGAAACGTTTCCTGGGTTCAAAACGAAGTTAAGTAGTGCTGGGTTGATCTATAAACATTTCGGAAAGGAAATCATTCAACATAAGTTGGAACTTGATGCTAAGTCTTCTAATGTGGTTGACTTAATCTATAACAAGATTTATAAAGAATTCATTGAGAGTATTGATGCAAATGACAATGGGATCAGTAAATTTGATGAAAAAGTCGAAAACAGATTCAATGATAAAAACTTGAGTTTGCCCAGTATAATATCCAACTTGAATCCTATCTGGTATACCGACCCGACCGACAAAGACTTTGATGAGCAATTTTTGAAGAGTAGCGCCTTGATGGGCCAAGTGTTTGAAAATATATTACAGTACTATGGGAAATCATGGTTGAAATCCAAACAAATCGTGGAGGAAGCCATTAAAACTCGGGACCAAGTGGATCCTCTGGGAGCCATCATCAAGTTGGATAAGTTCTGTCCTTGGAAGGATAACTTGTATAATATTGAAAATGAATTAGGAATCAAAGATCAAATCAAATTTATTTTGTTCACCGATAGTTCTAGCAAATGGAGAATAAGTACCGTCCCGGTTAGTGCCGGCTCGTTCGAATTCAGACATGGCATCAAGTCTGAATGGAGAGGAATCAGAGATGAGCAATTAAACCAATTGGTAGGTATACCGGACGGGATTTTTGTCCATGCTAATGGGTTTATAGGGGGAGCTGGCTCTTATGAAAGTGTGTTGAAGATGGCCAGGGAGTCTTTAGCTTCTGATTAAGGTATAAATATATAACCATATATATACATAGTTAGTCACGTGCGCTTATCGATCTCTCGTTATCGACATAATGGTGCCGTGCATCGAACTGAATTAAAATAATTTTAAATAACACATACACCATGGCTCCACAAACCAGTGCTGCTATGTCCCAGCCGCCTGCTAGAAGACCCTTTGTGACTATCACCATAGTTGCTTGGATTAGTATCGCTTTAACATTTATATTAAGAACTATGTTTCCTGGAATTAACGAGAGCAGCTGGTGGGGTCTTATCTACGTGCCGATTCTGATAACGATGATATTATTTTTCATGGGGGGATTGTAATTAGAGACTTTGACGATAAAGTGAATTTGACGAAAAAGGGAATGAACTGGCATATAACGGGATCTAGTTAATATTAGGGTTGAATCAACAATCAAGAGTGTCGAACGGTCTCGTGATTATCAAATAAATGGAAAGAGCATTTTTAAAATGTGTTAGTGGTAGAAAAAAATATACACAATAATCAAATATTTCCTTGTGGCCATATTGAATTCTTACATTTCTAGAGGATCTACGACTCTTAGGGTCAAACCTATGGCATCTCCATTAACACTTCCCTAGCGCTCCAAGTGATACTGAAATAGCTACAAGCGCGATGTCTCTTTCTTGATCTACTGCTTGAATAACACAATTCCATGATTGAACCAATTCCATGATTAAACCAATTCCATGGCTATAGCATAACTCTTAATTGTCGATTGAACCTTGCCCTCATTACATAATAATCACAACATCAACTAATAGAATATCTGAATATATTTTTCAACTTCTCGTCGGCGTGGACGTCATACATCGCCACTTCATCAATTTACGTTTCTTGGTTCGCAAGGAATAATTCATCCGCTTACGTCCAGAGGAAGTCTGCCTATCTTCACAGGGTGATTTGGATTCTCTAGTACTGGATATCATGTATAATTGGGAACATGATTGAGTAACAAAGTAAACTTTCAAGCGTTAGTTACCATTTCATCCTATACGAGTCAGACATTGCTGACACCATATCGAGATAAAAACATATAGAACCTTCAAGGTGTAATTTCATCAGTAATCTGAATGTCTGAATTGTATCATCTGTGACAACTTCAAGTAATCTGCAAAAGGGACCTTTTGAACTTCGTACTGCTGCGTTGACAGGCTGCAGAAATGGTTGCGAAACCATCAAAGCGCATGCTGCATGCATGATAGCAGAGGTACAGCTGCTATTAGATTAGAGAAGACTGTGGTGGAAGTAAAGCTGCTCTATGGTTGTAGAACACTTTAGCGGAAGTATAGCTACCATTTTGTTAGGAAAGATTTAGAACAATACATGGCTTAGGCAGTAGAATAAGAAAATAGAGAATAAGCTGAATTAAGAGGAATCTATTGTTATAAGAAAGAGACTTGTAAGAACTCTTTTAAATCCTTGCCGTATTCAGATTGTGATGGGAAGGTTCAAGGATATTTTCAAACAGACTTTAAGTGCATGTTAGTAAGGGAGTTTCGAACGCTTAGCTCAACACTCTTGTGGATAAGTTCTCCAAAAATCCTGAAAAGTCAAAAGAGCATATTCGTTCCGCCTTCTACGTTTCGATTCCTTTCCTGCTTGAATTGATATCAATTGAATCCTCAATCATAACAATTGGACGATAAAATAATATAATAAAATAATATAATAAAAGAATACATGCATTCCACACTGGCAAACGCAGTATCATATTAATTGTAGTACTGTGTGAAGCCTCTCACCACTTCATACCGTACCAAAAAAAAATGCCTCACTAAGTAACTGGTCACTTGACCTTAGCCTTGACATCTTGTCAAACCAATTCCAAAAATATCTTACCTGTAGACAGGGGGCCCTTATTAATTGTCTCCTTAAACTCCATCTCTTATTAACCTTCTATAACCATCACATTAAACGTGGCTGCAATATTGCTTTCATGCATATCTGCCATGCATCCAATTCCGGATTGCCAAGAGATAATCTTGGCACAAACAATAGTCGTGCAAGTGCCACGCTTCTATCTTAGCTATGGATATGCGATGAGATGAAATATTAGTAGGGCTGAAGGACACGGGTATAGATTGACTAGACAGGACCAACGACTCAATTGAGGGATGTGGAATTGATTCTAGGCTCCTGGAACCGGAATTTACTCCTCATACACCAACAACAAAGTCTCAATTGTTGAGCACCTTCTCCAACTTATTCGGTTCCTGGAGTATTTTCTTGTCTTATCTTTCTTAGTGAGAATATTGGCCATGGTTCATAAATATACAGTACGATAAACTTATCACGTCGCTTGGCACCAGCAAAGCCCTCCTTGGTACCGTGGTGAGCCCAGACCTGTATAAAGACCTGGTGCTGCTGGTGCTGGTCTGGTGCTGCACCCAACCCTCGGAATTTTCTTTTCCTGCGCGAAAGAAAAAACTTTTTTTTCTTTTTTCTTTTATTGACCCTGCCAAATTCGTTAACAAGAGCCATGGCAAGGAGTATAAATAGAGGTGAAAATTCTGCTCACCAATGAGGTAGGTTCTATTTTCTCTTCTATTCGTGTAGTCCATCTTCCATTGATATTATAATCCGTGATATATACTTGCAACTAAGTTGTATATCTTGTTTTTATTTTTTTTTGATTGAGTTTTAGCATTTTATAAAATTCAATCTTTTTGATAACCCTATATATTTTGTGTGGAAAATAAAGTCTTCAAGCGATAACACTGTTGGAACCTCTGACCATGACTCTCCAACAAGTCAGATTAATGCAAATGAACATGGCAAAAATGAAGGTATAAGCAATGACTCCGATAAATCCTTCAATGAAAAATCGGCCGATACCGAATTCAACAAGAAGGCCGCTGAACAACCCTTAGGGGATGAGCCTTACCAGGCCACTTATCAACATACTCTTGCCAAGTTCAATGTTGATATTAATAAAGGTTTAACTCCTGATCAAGTTAAGAAATATGCTGATGAGTATGGGTTAAACAACTTGGGTGAGGACCAATCTATTAGTTACAGTAAGATTTTGGCCCATCAAGTGTTCAATGCTATGATTTTAGTTTTGATTATTTCTATGGTTATTGCATTAGCCATTAGAGATTGGATTTCTGGGGGTGTTATTGGTGGAGTTGTCGGTATTAACATCGGGGTTGGTTTCATCCAAGAAGTTAAAGCCGAAAAAACTATGGGTTCTTTAAGATCCTTGTCTTCTCCGACCGCCAGAGTTTTGAGAAATGGTGAAGAAATTAATGTTGGTACCGAAGAAGTTGTTCCTGGTGATATTGTTCATATTAAAGTGGGGGACACTGTTCCTGCTGATTTGAGATTATCTGAAGCTACCAATTTAGAAACTGATGAAGCTTTGTTGACTGGTGAATCTTTACCAGTTGCCAAAGATCCTGAAGAAATGTTTGATTCCGAATGCCCTGTTGGTGACAGAATTAACATGGCTTACTCTTCGTCTGTTGTTGCTAAGGGTAGAGGTGTCGGGGTTGTAGTGGCCACCGGTTTAAACACTGAAATTGGGAAGATTGCTTCTTCTTTGAAGGATTCTGATGACAAATTAATCGTCAAACCAAAACCTGGTTCTGGTGTTGGTGGTTTTTTTGGTTCTGTTGGGAAATCCACTCTTAATATCGTCATGAATATTTTGGGTACTAATGTTGGTACTCCTTTGCAAAGAAAATTGTCTTGGTTGGCTATCTTATTGTTCTGGATTGCTGTTGTGTTTGCTATTGTTGTTATGGCCTCTCAAAAGGCTTTCCAAGTTAACAGATCAGTGGCTATTTATGCTATTTGTGTGGCTTTGTCTATGATTCCTTCTTCTTTGGTTGTGGTTTTGACCATTACTATGGCCATTGGGGCTCAAGTTATGGTGACTAAGCACGTTATTGTTAGAAAATTGGATTCTTTAGAAGCTTTAGGTGGTATCAATGATATTTGTTCTGATAAAACTGGTACTTTGACTTTGGGTAAAATGATTGCTAGAAAAGTGTGGATTCCTACTGTAGGAACCTACTTGGTGCAAAACTCCAATGATGTGTTCAACCCTAGTGATGGGGACACTTCTTTTGTCAAATACAGTCCTCATTACATTAATGAAACCGATGAAGAAATTGACAGTTCTAGTACTATTCCTGAACCAAACCCTAAGAATTTCCAAAGATGGTTGGAAACTGCTACTTTGGCTAATATTGCCTCTGTTAAACAAGTTAAATCTGAAGAATCTGGCGAATTGGTCTGGGAAGGTCATGGTGATGCCACTGAAATTGCTATCAATGTGTTCACTCAAAGAATGAACTACTTGAGAAACGAATATGTTGAAAAGAATAACTTGGAACATATTGCCGAATTCCCATTCGACTCCTCTATCAAAAGAATGTCCGCTATTTACCAAAACAAAACCGATAAGACTTCTATGGTTCACACTAAAGGGGCTGTGGAAAGATTGTTAGGTATTTGTAGTCACTGGTATGGTGAAGACCCTGATGCCAAAGAACCAATTCCTTTGACCGAGAAAGATAAAGAAACTATTGAAGCCAATATGAATGCCTTGTCTTTAGAAGGTTTGAGAGTGTTAGCTTTCTCTTCTAGACCAATTAACATTGAAAAAGAAAACATTGAATCTAGAGAAGAAGTTGAAAAAAACTTGACTTTTGAAGGGTTGATTGGTATTTATGATCCTCCTAGACCAGAAACCGCTGGTTCTGTTAAGGCTTGTCACAATGCTGGTATTAACGTTCATATGTTAACTGGTGATCACCCTGGTACTGCTAAGGCTATTGCTCAAGAAGTCGGAATCCTTCCTCACAATATGTACCATTACTCTGAAGAAATTGTCAAGGTCATGGTTATGACTGCTACTGAATTTGACAAATTATCAGATGATGAAGTCGACAATTTACCAGTGTTGCCATTGGTTATTGCTAGATGTGCTCCTCAAACCAAGGTTAGAATGATTGATGCTTTACATCGTCGTAACAGATTCTGTGCTATGACTGGTGATGGGGTCAATGATTCTCCATCTTTGAAGAAAGCCGATGTGGGTATTGCTATGGGTATGAATGGTTCTGATGTGGCCAAGGATGCTTCCGATATTATTTTGACCGATGATAACTTTGCTTCTATTTTGAACGCTATTGAAGAAGGTAGAAGAATGTCTGCTAATATCCAAAAATTTGTGTTGCAATTGTTAGCAGAAAATGTCGCCCAAGCTTTCTACTTGATGATTGGTTTGGCCTTCATCGATGATGCTGGTTTCTCTGTTTTCCCATTGGCTCCAGTTGAATGTCTTTGGATTATTGTCGTTACTTCTTGTTTCCCAGCTATGGGTTTGGGTCAAGAAAAGGCCTCTGAAGAAATCTTGAATGTTCCACCAAACAAGAACATTTTCACCTGGGAAGTTATTATTGATATGTTCGCCTATGGTATTTGGATGGCAGCCTGTTGTTTGGCATGCTACTCCTTGATTGTGTTCAAGATTGGTGATGGTAACTTAGGAACTGATTGTAACACTGCTAGTGGTGATGGTTGTAACTTGGTGTTCAGAGGTAGAGGTGCTGCCTTTGCTGCTTTCACCTGGTGTGCCGTTCTTTTGGCTTGGGAATGTGTCCATATGAGAAATTCCCTTTTCAACATGAGACCAGAATCCGATCAAGCTTGGTACGTCACCTTGGGTAAAGATTTGTATGGTAACAAGTTTTTGTTCTTTTCTGTGTTGTGTGCCATGGCTTCTGCTTTCCCAGTTATCTACATTCCTGTTATCAATGATAAGGTCTTTTTGCATGCTCCATTAGGTTACGAATGGGGATTGTCTGTGGCCTTCACTGTTTTATTCGTTATGGGAGCTGAATTGTGGAAATTCTTCAAGAGATCTTATCTCAGAAGAAAAGAAGCCAAGAACCCGGAATACGATTTGGAAAGAAATGATCCATTCAAGAAGTATGCTTCATTTTCCAAAGAGAATACTATGGTCGTTTAAACCTTTAATAGAGAATAGTTAACTACTTATACATATATATAACTATACCATCAGTATTGTTTGCTTTATTTTTATATCAACTTTATATTTTATATGCTTATACATATTTATCTATTATTGCAGTACAAAATCAACATGTCTCAATAACTTATTCTCAGATTGTAAAATTCGCAATTTTCATCTTGCAACAATGATAGAAGTTCTGGTGAATGATAGATTAGGTAAGAAGATTAAGGTGAAATGTTTACCATCCGATTCCATTGAAGACTTTAAGAAGATCTTGTCGTTACAAATAGGGACTCTGTATGAAAAAATCATATTGAAGAAGGGAAATCAGATTTTCAAGAACCATATTACACTTGATGACTATGAGGTGCACGATGGATTCAACTTTGAGTTGTACTATACATAGGGGTACAGATGTACACCCCTACACCGTCTACACCCTTACACCCCCAAGAGATACATCCACACACCCAAGAGATACATCTACACACAATGATATACATCCACACACCATGATATACATCCACACACCAAGATATACATCCACACACCATGATATACATCCACACACCCCTAACACCAGATATATACAACTATAAAATGTATACACAACTCAAACATCCTTACTTGGAGGAATGGGTGATATATATATAAATAGTCACCTATCTATCAATCTATATTACAAGAAGTAGTCGATTTGTGGACTCCTATAAAATGGCGTATCATCCCCTATATTTGTTCCATTCATGGATTTCCCATTCACAGTATCTTCATCATTTTCAGGAGATGCATCAAATACATTAAATGTCTGTCCCGCTATAGATTTACCAAAATTGGTATGGTCGATTTCTAGCACACTGGCTTTATTACCACACCTATAACAATAATTGGGAGCAGACCACACGGTGATGCATTTACCCTTCCAATAACTTACGTATCCCTCGTTACATAGCTGATGAGCTCGAATCAATTGCATCAAATCATTATCGTGACAAAACTTATTCATCACTTCGTACCCAAATAAGTAACCAGCACCTCTGGGGCTCAATTTAAAGTCTAGAATCTCTGGATCAGGATCAGACCATACTAGATCCGCCATTATTCCGTCATGGGGAATTTCCTTGAACCTATCAACGGCTCTGATTTGGTCAAGTTGTTGACAACTGGGTGATAATCCTCCATGAGTCGCAAAGATTCGATTATCAATTATGGCTCCTAGCGGCAAGTAGTCAAACAAGTCGGTGATATAAGTCCACACGTCGGCTGAACCATCATATTTGTTTAATACTTCGGTATAAAACCCATAATTAGTGGTGATAGTTCTTGACTCGTGATTTCCTCGTATTAAATAAACCCGATCTGGATATCGCAACTTCAATAATATCAATAAGCTGATGGTTTCCACTGAATAGTAACCTCTATCGACGTAGTCTCCCAAGAACAAGTAGTTTGTATTAGGCGGTGACCCCCCAATCTTGAATATTTCAAGCAAGTCATGATACTGCCCGTGGATATCTCCCACCACCGTTATCGGCAGCTGAATCGTCATAATGTTTGGAGTGTTCAACAACAACACCTTTAACTGGTGACAAAGCTGCTGAATAGTATTTTGCGGAAGAATCCGTGGCGGTTTATGTTCTAACAACTGTTCTAGACAGTAGTCCATGTCTGCAATGGACGTATCTAGAGAAATCGTCATAGTTGTTGATGAAAAGTTCAGTTGCGCATCGAGAAATGTTTTATGTGATTTGATGTATGATTCATACGGTAGTTCCTTAGAGTGAAAGATTATCAAAACGATTAATAGTAATGAGCAGCTCATATACATCAATTTAGAAGAGTGCTGGCCATGATACTAGTTATGTAATAATGAAGAGTTCCTTCAAATCAATCCATTAAAGTTCTAGCTATCAGTTCTAACTATCAGTTCTAACTATCAGTTCTAACTATCCAAATGCTCATCTATAGACTTGGCTAATATATCAATACCTTCCTCAATCAATTCATTTGGTATGTTCAATGCTGGTACTAATCTGATCACATTCATTCCAGCACTCAATACCAACAATCCATTTTGTCTACAAATTTTGATAATGGCATTAATATCCACAGACTCCTTGAACTGTAATCCCAACAATAACCCTTTACCTTTCACAGTAATCAAGTCTGGATACTTTTCAGCAATAGTAGTCAACCCAGCAACAAATTTGTCTGATTTCGACTCCACCTCTTGTAAGAACTCTTTGTCACTAAGCTTGTCTACCATATAACTTCCGACCTTAGCTCCTAATGGGTTTCCTCCGTAAGTAGACCCATGATCTCCAAATGCCAATTGTTCTTCAACTTTGGCATTTATCATAGTAGCTCCCACTGGAAATCCATTTCCTAACGCTTTGGCCATAGTAACGATGTCTGGATGTCCTTCAGGACCTAAATTAGAATGGGCCCAGAATCTACCTGATCTACCCAAACCACATTGGATCTCGTCGTAAATCAATAACACGTCGTTCTCCACACATAATTGTTTCAAGTTAGTCAAAAACTCTGGATTGATTTCTGTCACTCCTCCTTCTCCTTGAATTGGTTCAATGATAACAGCACATGTTTTCTCTTTGCTTATTAAAGATTTGACGCTTTCAAGATTATTTGGCACCGCAGTTCTAATTCCTGGAATTAATGGTGCAAATGGTTCGGTGTATTTCTTATTAGCAGTAGCCGAAACAGCTCCCATGGTTCTCCCATGGAACGAGTTTTCAAAGTTGATGATTTCGTATTTGTCCTTGTTGATAGACTTTCCGTACTTTCTGGCAAACTTCAACGCAGCCTCATTAGCTTCACTACCAGAGTTACAGAGGAATACTCTTTCAGCATCATGCATTCCTCCGGTACTTTTGGTCCGAGTCACCAATTTATTACACAATTCACCAGCGTGCAAGTTATGGAATAGATTGGAACAGTGAACTAAAGTACTGGCTTGGTTCAGGATTATATTGGTGATGTCAGTATTGGAATGTCCTAGCGCAGTAACGGCTATTCCAGCCACGAAATCTATGTATTCTGTATTTTCCAAATCGTATAACAAGGAACCTTTTCCGTGAGTGAAAACCAAATTAGGTCTGTTATACGTGGTTGCTGTGTATGGACTGATGATAGTTTTGACATAGTCTCCACTTTGGGAATCTTCACTTGGATCTGGTATGACCTCTCTTTTCAATGGGTTAGAAGTGTGGAAACTTCTTGCATTCATACTATTGGCAACGTTTCCCCACTGTTTTTGAGCCAATGTTCTAACTAATCCTTTACTGACCAGAATTTCAGGCTTCAATGAAGAAATAACCCCCATTTTATACATTTTGAAATATCCTTAAACTTACTTCTTTATCAAAAAGTGAAAAATTTCTCCAGATCTCGCATCGCGCTTGAGTCATAATTACTACATTGGGAAGATACCGTCCATTAAATATAATCTACAATCTCTATAATACAGTTTAATCGGACTGTGATCTAGTCCCTGTCCACCTCAATCGTAATCTCCAATTTGAAATTGCTCCTTTGGCGCTTTTGGATCTTCTTGGTAATCAATCGAGAAATTTCAAACTTCAAATTGGACTCATTATCAATAGAGCCTCCATGCATGGAAATTTTGATTCCCACCACGAACGTATCGTAGTTGAACTTGCTGATGAAGAGATTCTCTATAGCAAAACCCTTTTTGAAGCTATCAAAGTTGATGATATCTCTGGTAATGGAGTATTTCAACTTGTTGTAGTCACTATGTGAGCTGGGGTACGATAATAATAAGGTTTCACCCAACGCCTTGACTAGCTTCCAGCCAGTTAAGCAGAACAATAAAGATATGGTGACGGATGCAACTTCATTAACATCCAACTCTAATTGTTTCAGAACAAATCCAGATATCCAAGGTGATAAGATCAAGAATGCCGTGTACAGTAATGTCAATATGTAAGTAGGATTCTTGGTAATAATATTGGTAAACTTATTGAATTTTTCCAAATATTTATTTTCTCGAATGTCTTCAATGCCTTCATCAAGAATTCCTATATTACTAACATTTCTGCTGTGGCCAAGGTGGCTGTTATCTTTGATGATGGTATTGATTTTCTCTGCGGCCAAGATGTAGTTGGAGGTGATTAACGTGATAATGACGGTCAGAAACGTCACCGAATAATAAATAAATGAATCTTTTGATGGCAGCTCTTCTTCAGAATTATGCACATGATGATGATTATGGGTATTTTCTTCACTCATTTCAAAGAAATAGACAATGAACTCTTCGAAAACATGGCTCAACAAGTCAAACCCCACCATCACCAAAGAAGCCCCCAACCCAAACCCTATTAGCACCTCCAATCTCCCCAATCCAAAAGGGTAAACAATCGAGGCATTATTCCACACGTTGAAATTCGACAATATGTCCACCAACACTATCACCATGCACCCCAAGGAATCATAGAATATAAGATGAGCCAACGTCGATAATTCCGCCACCTGAATCCGATAACTCGACACAAACACTATTAGTGAAAGCATCAAATGGACCATGGACCAACACAACTTGATCTTTTGATCTTTGGTAATTGAATTGATCAATTCTCGTGTGGTGGGTATTGGATACAGATCTGGAATCGAAACCAGTTCAGAACTAGTCATACTTAAAGCAGGGCTTGGTTCTTGGAAATAGTTCATCGACACAGAAGAGTGCTTGTATTTGTGTCCTTTTCTATGTGCTGGCTTGACTGTTAAGGTCGAAGTATTCCCGTTATTCATCATAACTTCCTGGGACTTGAAATTGAACGGCTGGTACAGTTTGGTGGGGGATTGTGCTCTTCGGACTGGAGACTTGGACCGGAAATGCTTATTTGTTCTTGTAGGGGAAGAGGATCTCGTAGGAGAACCAGATCTAGAAGGATAACTGGGGGCAATTATTGGCGGAGGAACGTACCCAGCTCCACGTTGGTGATGATTCTGTCTCCCAACTCGAGAATTAGCTGAAGGAGATTGCAAAGAAGGAATACTTTCATCAATCCGAACGGCAGCATCTCCTGAGAAATACGCCGACATGGGCCGGGATCTGGTGCTAGGTGTTTGTCTGGAGTTTATTGGGGAGTTCAACGATGAAACTGAATATCTTCTTCCATGAACGGATTGATCATTGGTACTATCATTATACGTTAATATATTGGAAAATGTGGGGGTGGAAGGTTCATTAGGAGCGTATAAAAGGTCTTCGTCTGCCTCCACTAGGGAATCAGTGGAAAAGTTGGCACTGGCTAGGAAACTTAAGTCTTTGTGGTCTGGATTGGTGTTGACATTAGCAACTGGAGCAATATTATGAGGAGTTTCATACGGACGACTGAATTTATTAACCAACGGTGATGAAGTGGAGTCGATGCTGGACGTGTCAGTGTCGACATCCGACCCGTTGATGAACTGGGGCTCAGCTTGTCCGTTCATGTGCTCATGATGTTCACTCATGTTGTGGAGTTGTGAAATTAGTCTGCGCGTTCGATTGTTTGCGTATGGTGATAGCGGTTATGTTAGGACCCGGTATGTAAATTACTATAAGGTGCTATATTACTAGCTATATGATAAGATATGCTATGGGGGGTTTTGTTTGGTGGTGTAAGCGTCAAACAACAGAAGATTGATTCTGCTGCTATTTATAGAATCGTCGGTGGTCTCAAGAATCTCAAAGCTTCGAATACTGAACTTTGGTGGGGTTTCATTATATTTGTTCAAGAGATTGAATGGACCGGTATTAGTTAAGAATACCGAATCTCTTCTGGACTTGACCATTAAAAGGTCGCTCTGGTTCATGTTCTGGTAGTCGCCTCCTTTCTGTAGCTCGTGGTCGTCCAAGGTGATGGCTGATTTGATATTATTATCGTCAGCTATGAACTGTCTGAGGATATTGTGGCTCTCTATCTCTGGTAGGTCAAACAAAGGAGCAAACTTTTCGTATTTCGGTACTTGGTAGTTTTCATTGATCAAACCGTCACCAATGGACATATTGGCATCATTGGAGGTGGAGTTGGGTAACGGGCGGTCTTCAGAGGCACCCAAATTCAACTCCTTCATCACCAAGTCTCGGAAGATGAATAATAAGTCATACAACAAAATATGAAGTTTCTCATTTCCATTGCACAAGTAGTCTGTGGCCAAAAGAGTTCTTAAGCTCCTGACAAAACTAACACCTTCTACATCATTCTTGATGATGAATTTAGTGATGGAGTCTTTATGGATAATTAGAATTCTTATAAAGATCGATAATGCTCTGTTGACTGCCGTGGTGTCGATACTTTTGCCCGAGCTTCTGGCCTGGACAAGATCCAATAATTGATTTAAATAGTCCGATAAATTCTGGAAAAAGTTGTCGCTTGTCTCTAAAGATTCTATGGACGAAACAGTGAACTTCTTGAAATAGTCTGAAAGAATTGGGAGGACATTCAAGCTGATATTGTCTTTTGAAAGTTCACAGGTAACAGTAACTTCATCATTTTCAGTAAGAAACTTTGACTTTTCGAATAACATCGACTCCAAGATTCTTAGCGTCTCAGTCTTGAAGTTTAACGGAAGCAAATTGAATAATTCTCCAAAATACGAGTTATCAACAGAAAATGGAAATTTTGATTTTAATAAGATTTGTTCAATTATCAGGGCCAAATTGGTATACTGTTCTTCGGTATCATGCATCCTGTCAAACTCCTTCACAAGAATTAATTTGAAAAGCACTTGGAAAAACATAAGATTGAACTCGTTGATTAGGGGAAACATGCCTACTAAATCGTCCATGGTCTCCACCTTGATCCCAAGACCAGATAACTCACATATCAAAATAGGTATTTGATCATTGCTGAAGTGGGTGGAAATATTCTCCATCAAAAACCTAGCCCGACTGAAGAACCATTTCTTAAGGAGTCTTCCAGCTTTAGGGCCCATGCTGAAGTCTTCCTTATCGACGTCCCTCTTCTTTTCATTGGCAATGACTTCAAACACATTAGACTCATGCTTGCTACAGTATGAATATCTATGGAGATCTAGCAAGAGCATTTTGTTCTTGTCGAGATATCGAGCTTCTTCGGTCGTCTCCCCTATAAGCAAATCATATAGGATGCGGTGAACCTGGAAATCAATTCCATTACTATCGGCCACCGACTTGATCAGAGTGGTTAATTGACTGAAATCAATTACTCCGACTGAAACTAGTTTTTTCAACCCCGAAATGAACCTAATTTTGTCGTCTTGACCTTCAGACATAACCGGTTCATCATCGCCATTCACGGCGCCAGATCCAACCAAATCAATTTTTTCAACTTGCTTCTGAATAAAATAAGCAAGGCATTCAATGAAAGTATATGAATTATCCGCTTGAATGCTGTTTCTGGTGTTCACTAAGAGTCGTATTAACGTGGTTTCATCATCAACAGTTAATTTGTTCTCTGCCTTGACATAGTAATCGAATAGAATCACCAATAATCGCTTTGATCCGCTTTCTCCTCCGTATACATCGTGAGAAGCTGTGGTTAATCTCAAATGGTTTACAGCTTCGTTGACGTCTTCGTTGCTCATGAATTCATAATGGCGATTCAATAACTCTTCCAAGTCATTACCAAAACTATCAAGAACCAGAAATTGTCCAGAATCTTTGTTACTTTCTTTATCCTGAGGGTTCAACTTCATGGGAGAATCAACAGTCGCTTTGGAAAAAATGAATTGAGGAATGGTTGACGGCTTGACGATCTTGGAGTTATCAGGTATTTCGTCGACATTACTTCTCTCGACCGAATTATCGATGAAATCCCACACGGCCCGGAAATTGAAATAATCAAATTCTCGGGTTGTAATGTCTTTGTAATTGACAATAATCAACCGGAATATTTCATATCCCACCGATGCAGCGTCATTCCCTGATATGGTCTTGATTAGTTTGAAGTGTCTGACCATAAGCAAGGAAATAAGGTATAAGGCGTCGAGATCCAACATCACCACTTTACCTTCATTTTTTAAGATACTCTTAACAATCACTTTGAAAAATACTGTCAAGTTGTCACACGAAGAGTAAATTCGGTATAAATTGGTGATAGTTGTGATTCGAGTGTGGATCAATTTGGAAGACTTATTTATTAATGTTTTGAGTTCTTCAGTCATCCAGTTAATCAACAAATATTTGATTCCAATCTTCAAGCTATCAAAAAAGCTCAAGTCACAATCCACAAGGTCGTTAGCTTTGATTTTATCAATGATATTAGCCGTGGCCACTTCTTTCCCTCTTTCAAAGCTCTCAACATACTCAAGCTTATCATTGCTCCACTTTTTCAAGATGTTGTCACACTGTTTGTTATTCAAAACCGGCAAGTTCTTTAAGATCTCAATTTGGATTTGGACACTGGAATTGTCTAAATTCGGTTCGGCTCCTGGCTCAAGATAAAATATCCCCGAGGCAATTAGTTTCCGTAAGTAGGCAGAAATAGTCACAATCTTCAATTGATACAATTCATTGATCAACACGTAAAGACTGTGAAAGTTGATGGACAATTCCTCTTTTTCGGCAAACGTATACAAGATATCAAGAATAGCACTTTCAAGGCTCGCCTTCATCTTAGCCACAGCTTTGTTGCTGTTGGCTTGCATCACTCGATGTTTGATAAACCCACAGGCCATCAAAATATTCTCACTCGAACACCCGGCATCCCTGTAATTTGTAACACACCAGATTATGACTACAGACAAGTTAAGTTTCCAATCGGTTTGACTATGGTGGGAACCCTTGGACTTGGTCACGTTAGGTCTCAAGAGTTTGGCCAAATCTTCATTGAATTTAAGTTTATCAAGGTAGTCAATAATCCGCAAGACATCATCGCTATTTCTGTTGATAAATAGATCACTTTCAACCGAGTCCAACGTTGTGCTTTGTTCGGGGGATAACATTATAGAGTCAAAATGGAAACTCGAGGTCCCAAATCCAGACGGAAACGAGCTTGTTCTTCGGTGGTATGTGCCATATGACGAGTTATTTGTATTTAATTCCTTTTGAGATTTTGAATGTTTCATGTTCAACATTAAACTTTCATTTCGATACAGAATTAATTGAAGTTGTCTCTCAGTTTGTTCTAACTCCTCCTTTGACATTTTGCTGGCGTCTGTAAGCAAGATATTATACAACACGGTTCCGATCAAGATCCAGTAGTTGGGCATTATAAACGCATTGGTATTCAACCTGAATAAGTACTTAACGGTATCGGAGATTTGAGACAAGATTCGGGACTTCAATTTCGGTGATAACACATTGTCCATATTTGACGGTTTCAATTGCTTGGGATTGAAAATTGGAGCTTTCTGGATAAAGTAATAGTTTAGTAGAAGAAGCTCACACAATTCTTTACAAATATAATCCAATTTCATTATGTCTTGCCAAAAGATTTTGATCGCCAACAATGCCACTAATCTTTGCCCGTACCCGAGATCAAGATCTTTAACCGATGCCTCATGATTCTCTTCACTAGAGTCAGACTTGTCGTTCAACAATAGCTGGACCACACTATGAGTGTCGAGAGGAAGTCCTTCCCTGAAAAACTTCAAAATCGATGATAAGAAAGAATCCTTATCAATCAAGCATTCAATATATAATGCCTGAATATACTTTAAAAGATAATTCAATTTAATCATTACCTCTTGCTTCTTGTCACTAGAAGAAGTATTAGAAACGTCACGAGAGAAACGGTACAAGTAATCCACTACTTGTTGAGTCCATTCTTGGAGCCATTGAATTTCTTGGGATTCAAGTAACGCCGATTCGTCTCCTTGAAAAGACCCCTGGTTAACTTTCATATAAACTCTTTTCCTTATTGCAATTGAATCTCCATAAAGAACACACTTGGTAAACCATAAAGCCCTTGGAATAGGAACTAGTTTCGAACACAATGCATCCACTAGAATCTTATTTTTGATTCCATGAGGTAATCTCAGCGATACCTGCAGTAAAGGAACACTAGGGTCGGCCAAATCCTTCAACCATGCTTCCCGTTTCAGGGATGTTAACGTAACTCGAGGTGGGAGTTTGAAGTTATTGGAATCACACTTGATTTTGTTGATGATTTCATTCCGAGTTTTGAACACACTGGCCAAGTGTTGAGATAATTCCTTCAACACTCCACTACAGTTTTCACTACTGGAAAAGACGGCTGCCTGGATAAGATTTCGAGCTGAATAGTACTCATTAGATACTTGAGGAGCTTCAAAAAGACCCTTATTCAAG
The DNA here is from genome assembly GCA_030574775.1 of Yamadazyma atmosphaerica. Classification (NCBI taxonomy): domain Eukaryota; kingdom Fungi; phylum Ascomycota; class Pichiomycetes; order Serinales; family Debaryomycetaceae; genus Yamadazyma; species Yamadazyma atmosphaerica. The sequence goes on along the minus strand of JAJMFQ010000033.1, from coordinate 19,192 downwards.
AACAATGGGTTTTGCATCTTTTCCACCTCTCGCTTTGACGCTTCATCGCCTAAGTGGGAATGGTCCTTCCAGGGCTGGAAATCGGGATATGTAACGCTTTTCTGTTTCTTGCCGGATTCATTGGCGTCTTTGGGATTGGAGTCAAGCGGGTATATGTTGTCACCAGGTTCTTCTAGATGGTACATCATTGACGACAATTCGTTGTGGTCCACATTATTATGGGCTACTTTGGAATGTGACGACAATAGACTGTTTCTACTTCGATTCTTCGACATGGTAGATGGGTCATGAAAATGCAATAATAGGTGAATGTGTAGTGATGTATATCAAAAGTTTGAATTTCGCATTTATCAGATCTCCGGAGATAGATCGATAATTATTAAAGCCTTAACTAAGTGAGATAGAATGATGAGAAGGGTGTTTTGTATGTGAGTTGTATTTGTAGAATGGATTGTATAATTTATAGATGAAGTTGAACAATTCTATAGGTTGAATTGTGTTTATTTGTTGCATTATGTTTATAGATTGGATTATATATTCATATTGAATTGTCTAATTCTATCGAATTCAACAATCTCGTACTAAACAATTCTATATTCAATTGTATTTATATGTTCCTATATGTTCCTATATGTTCCTATACATCTTCCAATTCACCAGTCATCATCATCATCGTCCTCATCATCACTGTCTCTAGTCACCTGCCTCTTCTTCAAAGCATCTGCAATTGACCCCGCAAGATTGGTCTCTTCCGTCTTCTTAGCCTTCAACGCATCAGCCAATCCATTACCGATACCGTTACTGCCATTAGACGTAGCGGGGGTGGTGGTACTAGCTGCGGTAGCAGGCGTGGAGCTAGCGCTCTTTGCTGGTGCGGGTGGTGGTGGTGGTGGGGCCGAGCTGCTTCCCCCGAAAATGGCTGCTGGAGGATCGCATTTCTCCATAAAGGACAACGGAGCCCATCCTTCTTTGGTCTCATCTAAGTCTTTAACCAATCCCCATTGACCATTCTCATTGGCAACATAAACCACATCGTCTTTCACAAGAGGTATTGACCCACTAACGGACCCATCGTAGTCAAAGTTGACTTTATAAGTCGGGTATTTAGGAGTCTTTTTGGCTGATAAGTTTGCTGGAGGAGGTGGTGGAGGGGCCGTCTTTTTCTGCGGTGGAGGCGCTGGTTTCTTAGCTGGTTTAGCAGCAACCGGTTTTGGTTGTGGGGGAGGTGCTTTACGTGTTTTTTGTGGAGCCACTGGCTGTGGTTGTTGTACTTGTTGCAACTGTGGCTGTTGTACTTGTTGTACCTGTGGTTGAATAGCTGGCTGTTGATACTGTGGATTTGAAGCAGGCATGGCTCTTGTTACTGGTGGAGCATATCCATTGGATCTTCCCATACTAGCACCTCTATTATAATATTTGCTGTAATCAACTTTTCCTGATACCCCTCTTGGTCTTTTTGGATTCTTGCTATTCCCCGGTAATCCAGAGGCCACGGTGACGGTTCCCGATTTATAAATATCACCATTTGCTGGAGCAGTCCCCACTACCACCTTAACAGTGTGGAATTTACCTGGTTTCTTTTGATACTCGATAGTAGGGCCAATCTTGATAGTTAAACCCGGGTTAGCCTTCTTTAAGTGGGCTACCAATTCAGTCTTGAAGTCCAAGCAAATAAGAATATCTGGATTAGTTGGAGTAGGAGAGTGTAAAGAAAGGGCCATCCAGTTGTCTTGATAATTAGATAAGCCCACATAGTTTAGTCCACCAACAGGAATAGCATATTCCTTCTGGAGTTGAAGCTTCCTTTCCACCAATACTTCAGATACAACATAGAAAGTGTTTCTAGACATGATGAAAATCTTTGGGAGTCTTTTTGAAGATCTTCCAAATTTAGATACAAGCATCTCTCCTTTACTGGAGAACACCACATGCTCATTGATTCCTACTTGATTGCATACAAATCTCCCGTATCCGGTGGTGTCGTTACATCCAAGATAGTCACCCATGAAAGCACGAGATCCCAACATGGAGAACCTCCGACGTTCTTTTCTTCCTTGAAGTAAACCATTTCCATAATCTCTGAACTGTTCGAATTTGTTCCCGTGAGTTTTATTCTTCCAAGCTCTTTGCATCACAATAGCTGCATCTTCTTTACGCTTCAAATATCTTCTCCAAGCTCTTTGGATTCTAGCGGCCATATTATGCCAGTACTTGTCTCTCATATCTTCCAATGCAAACAACGTTTCGGGGGTTTTGATAAACACTTTAGTAGTTCCCATTTGAAACTCGGATTCGGGAATATAACAGGCCCTTAAGATTTCCCGGACTGCTGAAATGTCGTCACCTTGCCAAATATAATCACCGGCATAACCAGTTTTGGCAGACAACAAATAGAATCTTTGAACGAATTTATCAAATGTCGTACGGTAGGCAAACCCCGCTCTACGAATTCTAACATTTTCCTTCAACCCCAAATATTTGATTTGGTGCAACACTTGACCGTTGTCATATTCTTTAGGTCTTTTGGTTTGATTGGGTTTAATGGTTCTGATATAAGATGGCTGACACTGCGACAAAGTATCTACCAACAAGTTAGCACTCTTTTTGATTTTGTCAGAGGCCGTCTCGGATTTTTTCCTGTTATCCAACAATACATTTAATAACTCAGGAGGAAATAAAGTCTTGTTGATGAAACTATTTTGAGAAGTAGTCAACATTTCCAATAAATCTCTCAACATCGAATCTTTATTTTTGTCGGTCATACCGCTGACTTCGTAAGTCACATCACCAGCATAATGCTTGATGATAAACTTACCTTTACGATCCTCAAAGTGACGGTTGTTAGCACCCACCATTCCCAATCTTTGGGCAAACACTTGGTCGGCCGCATCAGAATCCGCATGGGCGGTTTTAACTGAGTCATTCAAAGCTGCAAAAAGCCCAGGACTGGGTCTAGTAGCTTCAATTAAATCACAGACAATTTTATTGTTAAAATACTGAATAGGAGTCCATTTAATCTGCTCTTGGACATATTCATCTTGTTCAGCCTTCAAAGTCAATTGGATGAAGATTTGTTGTAATTTTTCATTGACATAATTGATACAAATCTGTTCAAAAGAATTATGCTCGAAGATTTCAAACCCATAGATATCCAAAATACCAATGGACTTCTTCTCGACACTCTGAGCCAGACCCTTTAACGAAACATTGACTCTTTCCACAATCCAGTCAAACAAATTATTATAGATCCCTTTTGCTAAGGTATCACGAACAGCAGTAGCCTGGACAATATTTAAAGGCGAATGGTAAGTAGATCCTCTTCTCATACCGTGACTGGTCTGAACGATCTTCTCGGTGATAGACTTTTTGACTGTTTCTGGGTCTGTTTCCAATAAGTAAGCTACAAAGTTTGTTACGCTATCATCTCTAATCGCAGCATTTCCTTCTTCGTTCTCCACAAACGAAATATTCCCAATCCACAATATCGAGGCCAACATCCTGAATATTTGGTCCTGTTCCTCTGCATTTAAACCAATCACATTCATGGCTTTAATAGTATCTTGAAGGTCTTTGCTGTCGTTAACTCCTTCGACATCCACACAGTTAGAGGCAGAGGTGTAGATATAGGTCTCAGGACCTTGGATTCCGAATTTCTGTTGATATTCTGGTGGACAATGTTTGGTGAACTGATAAAAAATGTGGAAATTCCGCTCATTGGTGATCTGAGACACCACCCTTTGTTTCTCCAATAAATAATTGGTGATATGAGCAGCAATTGGCTGATAATTAGATGGATTGAAGTAAATTTCCAAGTATTTCCCATGTCTAGACGAATTGTTGTTTCTTAAGGTCTTAGCACATCCAAACGATTCTAATAACGGATTGGTAGCTAACACCATATCTTTAATCTTCAAAATGTCTCCATTGGCTGAGGCCTGGCTGTTATCATCGACCGAAACATTAGCAATATATTGCATGATCTGCTTGGCAGCCTCTGTCTTCCCAGCCCCGGACTCTCCCGAAATAATCACACATTGGTTTTCTCCATAAGATTTCAAATGATAATACATAGTCTCTGCAATAGCAAATACATGAGGGGGCACTTCCAACCGGTTCTTCCCCTTATACTTGTTCAAGTTCTCCTGGGTGTAGATACCTAAATCTTGAAATGGATTGACCGAAATCAACACATGTCCGATATAGGTGTAGATAGTGTTATTCATAAACCGCTTATGGAGGTTTTCATTGATAGCTTCATCACTGATCTTGGAAAGTAATGTTAAGTCTGAGACCCCCACTTCTTTTTTCTTGGTGATATCAAATTCGGCTTTCTTGATGCCCCCACTAGACTTAGCTGGTGCTTGTTTGTCCTTTCTACGGACCCCTCTTCTGACAACTGCCATGGTGTTGTTGTAAGTTATTTAAGGATGTCAACGAATAATGTGCGCACTGCTCACTCCGTCCGAAGCGATGGCAGTGCGTGGCACCCGTGCGATAAGGCATCACCGTGACAGTGCCAACATCGTACCAGCATCGTACCAGCATCGCGCGATGACCCTGTGCCGCGATGCCCGTACCAACGTCATTAAGGTACGAGTTATCGACCGTCATCATGCTACGAAAACATTGAACCTACGACTTATCAATGAACCTATATTATCTATATGCTGCTAATGGGACCATATTCTCACCATTTTGTCCTTCCCTCCACTGGCAACCCTCTTCCCATCCATACTCCAGTCAACTGCGTATACTTCGTCTTGATGTCCTGGTAAGTCCACCGTCAACTTCTTTGTTCTGATGTCCCATACTTTCAATGTGGTGTCTTTAGAACAACTCACTAACAACCGATTATCAGCAGACCAAGCAGTCTGATAAACAGGAGCCACATGTCCTCTTAAAGTTGCGATAAAAGTTCCCTTCAATCCATCCCAGATCTTGATGGAGTTATCAAATGAACTCGATACTATATAACGCCCATCAGGAGAAAACGATACATGGTTGACGAGTTTCTGATGTCCCGTCATTCTGCAAATTGGTTTGGAGGATTTCAAGGGTTCCCATAAATACATGGTGAAATCATCACTGGCAGTTACAATTCTTTCTGTTACAGAACCTCCTAGTTTAGCGACCTTGTCGTATTCTGCCAGGGCCTTTGCTCTTAATTCTTCATCTGAAGTATTTTTTATGGAGTTTCGGTCACTTTTGTGATCAAATCCTCCTTTCCGGATAACATAATCTGTAGATAATGATAAATGGTTGACCCAATGAGCATGGCTCTTTAAAGTCTGAATGCATTTCCCTGAAGCAGAAATGTCCCAAGCCTTGATGGTTTTATCGTGAGATCCACTATAAACTATATTGGAACCTGACCATCTAACACATGACACGGCATTGGTGTGTCCACTCATCGTTAACAAACATACTCTAGTGCTACTATCCCATACTCTTACACTAGAATCTTTAGATCCAGACACAAGCCTTGGACTTTGACCAGGTTTTACTAAATGCAATGGTTCCCATGATAAGCTGCTGATCCACTTGCTATGACCTAATAATGGTTTACCAAGGGCTTTTCCTGTTTCTGCTTCCCATAATCGTATAGTGTTATCCATGGATCCAGTAGCGATCATCTTTCCACATGGGGAGTAAGATACACATAAAACCCAATTAGTATGTCCTGATAATGTCGCCAAAGGTGTTTGAGTATTACAATCCCAGATTCGGGCTGTAGAATCTCCTGCTCCTGAACACATTCTACCAGAATTATTAGGTGCAAACTGACAACACAAAATCGTGGACCCGTGTCCAGCAATTGCGGCACTGGATCTTGTGACAGGTCTAACTTTAAAAACAGCTCTGGGGGTATACACTAATGTCATGAAATCTTCGGTAGTCTTAATCTGGGGCTTTAATACAGAGGTGTAGACATTATCTCTGATATCCACCATATCTATTTCTCCGGATTTTTCATCCTTTTTGTTGGCCAATGCAAAAGTATAAGGCACAGGATCATCTGTGTTGCCTTGTAATTGATTCAAAAGCTCTTCAAGCTGCTTTTCGGTAATGGCTCCAGGCACTCGTATAGACCCTCCGACAGATTCTCCAGTATCTGAAGCCTCAAACTTGATCAAGATATTGGGCAAGTCGGTGGGGATCAAGGGAACCTCCTGGACTTTCTGGGCCTCTTTCTTCTGTTTCTTAGATGGGGGTGGGATTAATGTAGCCATGATGTTTGAGTAGTAACTGTCAGACAGTTTCGGACCAATTTTTCACCTCTTCGCGATGAGGTGTACATACAGGATTGGTACCAGAACAATTGAACCAGGCTACAGCCGTGCTAGCTCAATGGGATGCCCATATCCTGGGAATCTTCCACAATCAGTCTATCAGGGCCAGATTCCAGAGTGTCGACAATATTCTGTGCATTTTCATCAAGACCATCAGAGAAATGTGTTCTCTGACTCATCAAAGTTGGTGAGGATGGTGGATATTCTACTGCCGCGGCCATCGTTGCAGACGGCGCGGTGGTGAGATCAATGAAAGCTCCCAGACCCAGAGTCTTATAGAAGTCCAGGTCGTTTTGGTCGAAGAAAACATGTTGACTCTTAGACCCAGAATCCACTCGAGCGCAAACGATTTGTCGTAAAGACGACTTGGACCGAGATTGGTCGAAGTGAGGACATTTATGGTACCAGTCTCTGTAGAACATCACTCTCTTGGTAACAACGGAATCAAGAATATTATCTTGAATAATTGAATTAGGAGAGGTCCTGTTTGGATTGGAATACTCTAGGACCAATCTGCCTTGATTTCGGGTTTTGGGGCCTACAGAATCCTCAATACCACTAGAGCCAGGATTCGAGCCAGGATTCGAACCAGGAGCAGACCCAACACCAGAACTAGCCTGGCTCCGTTGCGACGGTTCGGAAGTAAGCTGACTACCCAATGGTTTGGTCATATACGGCTTGAAACCTATATCAAGATTTCCTGTGATAAATACCAACAGGTGATTGGTGAAACATACCTGAGACATTAAATTGAATAAGAAATTGATATGATTATTATACTTTATTCTAGGATTCTCTTTCAACAAACCAGAATTAGGGGGAATTGGCACCGTGCTAGGCTTGATTCCTTCCACCTGGTACCGTTCTTTCTCTAGTCGGACAGTGTTATTATTCACATAATGATTTCGCAATATCACCAGCTGATACACAGCTGATAGCTCTAATCTATAATGATCCAACATATTATGTAAGTCATTTAACAACACAATAGTCCCCAATTCAATCTCATGCTTTAATTTCTGGAGCAAAACTATCAACTTCCCCACCGTATCCACCTTATACACTTTAAGCTGCTGCAACCACAGTTTATCAAACTGTCGATGGCTAGTGATCGCATCTAGAGGAAACTCATTGAACAAGTTTACTATCACCACCTGTCCCCCTTTACTCCCCGAACTTTGACGCGAGCTTTTTCGTAGGTGAGAAACAAGTATTTCTGCTATCACCAGGTCAAATAAAGGACAATTAGGAACAGACTGGAGATCATAAACACCTTTAACACCACTATCAAATAGAACCGCGTCTAGGCTGTCAATCAGAGTAGAAATATGTGTAAACTCCGGTTTTTCTGCCACCAAATTGTATAATGTGACCATTGTCAAGTCTTTCTACCTGGATCCCCACTAAAACCACCTAAATTGTTGATATTCACCAAACAACTTTATAGTTTAACAGACAACCGGTGATTCTCATTACATTATACATCGTTCTTCCGCCCTGCATATAAGTCGCGGCCAATCTCGAAGTGCGAACAAAAAATCTCTGGCAATCGTTAATAAGAGGGTCCATAAATACTTAGATATATCTTCAGATATATCGGTGATTAGTTAGATATAACGATTTTTCAAGAGCCAGAACGCTTTAGGCTCCACACACTGTTGAACAGTCACTTTTCAGCATCAAAAACAAGTAATTGGCACCCAATAACTCAACATTATGCCTGGATCTGGAACTCCAGGCGGCAATAGAGAACGGTCCAATTCTGGACTGCTGCAGACCCAGAATAACAATAGATCCATGCTCCAAGGACATGCTGCCACTTCCAGGAAACCGTCGTTACTTCGGAACCACTCGGGTTACAATCAATCCGTCAATCAGAGCAGTAATAATCAGTCTCATAGTACCAGTTCCATGAAACGAGGCTCCACGGGAAGTAACAACTCATCAGGATCCAACAGCGGAGAATCATCCTTAGTCAACTCCCCTACGTTACTAGCAACTTCCAATTCCCACCTCGGCAAGAATAATCAAACAAATAGCAATTCGGGATCCAGTAGGTCTCATTCCAAAACACTTAGCTCCATGCTTGCTTCCAATTTACAACATCAAAACATGCTGTTTGTGGCCCAGGAAAGAGCCTATATCCGGAAGATAAGAAACCAGATAGTCGATGATTATTATACTAAGGGAATTACCGGAGCTGATGAAGATACCAGAGATTATGAAACCAATAATAACGAGGACGATGATGACGAGTATGACGATGAAGCAGATGGAAATACATCCCTTTTAGTGGACATGGATGATGAGAACTACCAATTGGACTCGGTCTCAGCCAATTCGTTGCTTGAAAATGGCGTCAATAACCTTAGAATCAATCCCAATAAGAACATCACTCAGCTAAATAAAGATAATACCGACGACCCAGCTGTGTTGGAAAGACTCGAATGGCAAGCTATGTTGACGTCTGTGTTGATGGGAGACGTCGTGAAGTCTGAAAAGACAAAAATGATTGATAACAATAATCTTGATGAACAAGAATCGTATTTGCATGCTACTTACAAGGAGAGTTTATGGTTCGGAATTCGAGCAAAATTGTTAGGCCGGACTGAAGATGACCAACGGAAGATCATTTCTTACAGAAGAACTTTGGTAGACGGCTTAATCGACGAGATTTTGAACTTTGAAGTAAATTATGATAATCCTTCCTCCAATCCCCCCAGAGAACAAGTCAGTAAGTTACTAGAGCGGTGGGATAGATGTTGTGATTTATGGAGAACATTAGAAGAAATGAAAAATGATAAACCCGCTTGTAAAAGTGAAGAATTCCAGAACCGTATTGATTCCTTGACGGCGTGGTTGTCTATTACTGATGCCATTAATAGAGAAGCAAAGTCTTTGAAAGTATGGATTGGTAATGAAGAATTAGATATCACCAAAAGTCCCGTGGAAAACCTTACTCCTACATCAACACCTTCTTCAGAGACTGCTCCAGTGGTGAAAAAGATTTTTGATGAAGATAATAAATCATTGGCTGAAAGATTAATGAAGGAGAAAGACGTTCATAATACATTCAAAAAGCGGATTTTTTTACCGTTGGCTCCATGGATGGTCAAATCGAAAGATACTTATATTCGGTTAGGGTATATGTTTGAGACCCTTAAGTTGCCTGATTACCTTCATGATTTGATTCAATTGTGTCTTATACCAATGAAGCTTATCAAGGAAATCATCAATGTCCGGTTACGGTACGCCATGAAGTTACAGAACCCTACATTGATGATGATTGATCAGATGATAGATGATTCCAGAACCTATATCACCATCGCCTTGGAAGTGAAGCTGGGTCTTCAGGACTATTGTAAATCCGATATTGGCAAAACCTGGGTCATCAGTGACTTTTTCGAAGCTGAAAATGTCGAATTTGATAAGGCCGTGTTGGAATGCTTGAGATATTCCATGGTATTGTTGAATAGAAAGTTGTTGGATAGTGCCAGATCTCCTAACAATTTCAGAACCTTCAAAGAACCAGAAGAATTGGAAGAATCGTATAATTATGTTAGATGGTTGGGGAATTATATTGAAGGTGGAGGAATGGTTGTAGCTGAACAGATCACCATATTGACATCCAAATTGATCCACAGGCTTTTGTCCTATTACAATCACCAAATACGATCTTTACCATCTCAAAACCCAACTGCTTCGGATTTAGTAAGATGGTACAGTTCTACCACCGAGAACTTTGGACAATTGCGTCGTAAATTAGCCAGATTCACCGGCGAAATCTCCAGAGACTTCACCAATTCCTTAGTGTTTGATATCTCTGCCACTCCTAATTATAAGACCAAGAACTTATTGGACGTGTTAAGGGCCACAGATCATTTCCTTGTGTACACTGGAACCGTGGAAACCCAAGGGATTTATTTCTTTGCCAGCGCTGAGTTATTTGGCAACGAGCAAGACATCTTGAAGATTATCAATGGTTCCTTCATAGGAATTGATCCTAATATCACTACCCTGGAATTTTCAGAATTGTTAAAGATCTTACAGCATCATGAAGAAGGAGAAAATTATCCTTTACAGAACAGAATCCAACATGCTTTACCATCACATTCGAAAGATTTCGCTTACGTATTGGCCTTCTGTCCTCCTAAACCAATTGTATGGGAAGGAGAAGTTGTTAACTTAAATATCGAAGACGTGCCTATCACCGATGTCAAGGTGGGCCAGATGTTATTAATCTCCAAATTACCTTCGTATAGTTTACACATTGTACGAGAGAAGTTTTTAGATATGGTTGGTGATGTGCTTTACTCCAGTAATGGGCTACTACAACCAATTGAACAGAGATGTTCTTTACCAAGAGTTCATCATGAATTGACTAGAGTCAATAAGAACTTCTTCCGGATGTCTTTAGCCGTATTGGATTCCGTTAAAATTGTCAGAGAACAATGTAAAAAGATATCTCCTACGGGAGGATGTCAGGAGATTATCAACAGTTATTTTGTCTATGCTAGAGACCACGGAAAGAACTCTGTCAAAAATTTGGACTCGTCTCGGAAATCTACCGTTATCATGAAATTGATCCTGTTATGTATAGAGTGGGTCAGTTTTATATGTGATGATTGTGTTCCAACAGACAGAAAGACGTTCAGATGGTGTGTGTTGGCATTGGAGTTCGCCATGTATATGACCAGAGGATTCAACGTGTTGGTGTTGAAGGATGATCAATTCTACAAGCTTAAATTGAAGGTGGCCAGATGTATGTCGTTGTTGATTTCCCATTTCGACATCATGGGAGCCAGATCTAGTGAAGCAGAAAAACGGAAATTGTTGAGATGGACTTCTCAACGGAACAAGATCGAGAATTCCGCTGATGATGAGTATATTATGAACGCCTATAAAGAAGATATGATGAGCCAGATTGAAGAAATCGAAAAGTTCAGAGGAGAATTGCAAGGAGAATTGAATTCTGTAGGAAGAGTGTTGGATGTTTCAGACCTGGAGTACCAGTTTGTGACTTTATTAGCATCTTCATTTTCCAGTGTTTCTATTAGATGGCAGAAAGGAAGATTTATTGGTGGAGGGACGTTTGGAGATGTTTATGCTGGTGTTAATTTGGATACTGGTGGAGTCATGGCAGTGAAAGAAATCCGGTTCCATGATAGCCAGTCAGTTAAAAACATTGTTCCGTCTATTCGAGATGAAATGGTGGTATTAGAGATGTTGAATCATCCTAATGTTGTGCAGTACTTTGGCGTAGAAGTCCATCGTGATAAAGTATATATTTTCATGGAATTCTGTGAAGGAGGCTCTTTAGCAGCTTTATTACTCCATGGAAGCATTGAGGATGAAATGGTCATTCAAGTGTACACCCTACAAATGTTGGAAGGGTTAGCTTACTTACACCAATCTGGAGTTGTCCATAGGGATATCAAGCCAGAAAATATCTTATTAGACCATAATGGGGTCATCAAATTTGTTGATTTTGGTGCTGCTAAAGTCATAGCCACCAGTGGTAGAACAAGAGGACCAGCGCCTAGCAAACAAACTCCATTAGCTGGAGACCATAATAACCTAAACTCCATGACGGGAACTCCTATGTATATGTCGCCAGAAGTCATCACCGGCTCTAATACCGACAGAAACGGAGTGGTAGATATCTGGTCTTTAGGATGCTGTGTGTTAGAAATGGCTACAGGACGTCGACCATGGGCCAATTTGGATAACGAATGGGCCATTATGTACCATATTGCTGCTGGACACAAACCACAGTTACCATCACCAGAACAATTAAGTGAAGCAGGAAGAAAATTCGTGGCCAGATGTCTTGAACATGATCCTAAGAAGAGACCCAGCACCGTGGAATTATTGAACGATCCATGGATGATTTCTATCAGACAAGCGGCTTTTGGTGGATCTGAGAGTGGAGGAACCCCTACATCTGACTTAGGGTCTGACATCTCACAGTCTGCTTAGCTTTGACTTCTACTTCTTTAGCTATATTGTATAAATATCTCGATAATGTACATTATGATAAATCATATCTATTTACAGTAATGGGAACTTACAAGTGCTTGTCAAAGATACCTTTGATCGCATCAACAACATCTCCCTTGATATTAACGTAGCCAGCAGTCTTGTTGACGGTGATTAATTGAGGATTTATTTGGGCAAGAGCCACCAAATCAGATTTGAATTTGGTGATGTCCCCTTGGATTCTTTTGATTTCGGTGGTGATTTTGGTGTTTTGGATCTTTTTGTAGACGGGCCAGTGACCGAATTTGGTCTTGGTTAGGTAGTAATTGCCTTTACCAAACCCGTTATTGGGTAAGTCTTTGACGGAGATGGAGGCCAAGGGAGGAATTTCCACTTTGAATTCGGCTGTGGCCGGTACCCGAGGTTTGATAGTTTTGAGAAGTGAAAGGGATGGTCTCATATCAACTTATGTCTTATACGTCTAGTATATCTAGTGTATATCTAGTGTAGTTTACAGATATATAGTATCACTGAAAAATCTGAAAAATCTTCGCAAGGTTTTCAGTGACTAGGCGCAGGAATGGGGGTATGGTACAGGACTGGACCTATTGCGCGATGTCCCGCACCATCAAATATTGGCTACTGGTTTATACTATCAAACCATATACATTTACTAGTATATCACACCATGTATTATTACTCTATGTATAAATCATACCATTCTACATCATACCATTTCTTGTACATTTTCGTATAGTACCATTCTCTTCAGTATAGTACCATTCTCTTCAAAACAGTACCATCCCTTCATTGGTACCATTCTCATACTTTCACACTATTTCAACTTATCTCCTCCATCGACATTCCCTGGTGCATCTGCATATGCCTCAAATATCCAGACTTCTTATCAAAAACCTCTCCACATATCTTACAAGGAAACTGTCTTAGATGTGTCCTCATATGCTTTGTCAAGTTTGATGATTCACTAAACTTCTTATTACATCCCGGATACTTACATTCCAAAGGTTTTTCTCCGGTATGAACTCGATGATGGATCGATAAGCTGGAACTAGTAGCAAACCGCTTCCCACAAATATTACATTCAAATGGCTTTTCTCCAGAATGGATTCGTAAGTGTTGGGTCAACATGGATTCTACCGCAAACAGAGACCCACAAATATCACATTTCCAAGGTTTATGGTTTGTATGTATGTGGACATGTCTTAGAAGCTTCTGACGCTGAGGAAATGATTTCCCATTATGACGGTCGCAGCCAACCCATTGACAATTATAACTTGACTTTCCGGAGCCAATATGATCGTTTATGAGATGATCTTGCAACTCGCCTGTAGACAGGTGTGTTCTATTGCATATTATAGGATTATTATCAGGGCCCTTGCCCATATCCCACTGACAGGTGAAGTTAGCATCAATAGGATGTTTAGATTTCTTAGGATCAATTTGAAGATCAAATATATTGACTTTCGACTCATCCTGAGATGTCTGTCCAGAATTAGATCCATAGACAATAGACAAATTAGGAGACACTTTTGGAGTAAGAGAATTATTCAATTCAGCTGTGGAATTCGTTGATTCCGGAGTTAAGATATTCACATTTGAATCCAATTTATGGCTATTCACATGTTCAAGAAACGCATCCACAGAGTCAAAGCTGTGTCCACAGTTCCCCCATTCACAATTTATATCGGACCCATTATTCGTCTGGTTTTTAAAATGACCGTTAACTATATGGTCAAGAAAAGTATCATCAGACACACTGGAGAAACAATTGTTATCCCACTTACAAGGGAAACTCTGCTTGGATTTTTCCAGCTCAAGATTGAGTTCTTCCAATTTAGGAGCTTTCTTCTCCAGCTGATTATTGAACCTGAAGTAAAAATCAAAGTCGGCTAGTTCATTGCCATTATACACATTAGGTTCATTAATATTCGTATGGAAAAGAGCCTTATGGATATTGTTGATAGGATGTATTTCATGGGGATAATGGATATCTTTCGAGTCTATAAATGAGCTTAGGGCTGAAGATAACTCTTTTTCCTTTAACAGGTCTTGTTTGCTTGGAACGACATCATCTGAAACTGTTGCTTCTTCACCAAAATTACCTATAGACCTATTATAGTCTTTCTGGAACTCAGCAAAGATTTGAGTGAACACTTTGGTGTCATTGACATTCAAACAAAGATTATTATCATGGTTTTTCGTATGGGATTCGTCATAACAACATATAGTAGAATCTCCATTCTGCAAGCAATTTGGATCATTACAAATAGTTTCCTTGGATTCATGGAGTTCATTAGTTCCTGAAACAGTCAGGTGATCATGGCCCTGGGCTAAGCCCTGTAACTCGTCATTGGTAAGACACTCACACAAGGCATCGATATTGGAAGTACAGCATTCATCCACATCGGCATCATGACAATTGGAATAGTAACAATCATCCAACTCCGAGCAAAGGATCTCTTCACACAGAGGGAGATGATCTAGAGGACAGTTTATTAGATCATCAACCGGATTGGACTTGGTGCTAGTATTGGTATTGGTGTCAGCATTGAAATTGGAGCCGGTACTGGAGCTGGCACTGGAGCCATCATTGGTATCATACTTATGATCTTGAGGAATTAGTTCATCGGGTAAATGTTCCTGAGCGGATTTGTCGTGGGAATGGATGTGGCCATGAATATGGGTGTGATCTTTGTGTCGATGGATATGGCCATGGACGTACCCATGCATTTTCTGAGAATCGTTCATGATGGGTGAATTGTGAAGAGATGTGATAATAATGGGGATGAATCAGTGAGACCCTGGTAGTTTTGAGGATTGTAGATATCGTAGAGGTTAGGTCGAAGGTGCAACGGTGCGAGTAGTGCGAGGTGGAGCGACTCTAGGGCGAGACTGGTGCGAGACTAGTGCAATGGTGCGAGTATGATTATAGTGGTAGATGGTACGGCGGTGCAGGGCTTTGCGATGGTTCCATGGTGGTGCGACGCTGGTGCGAGGATGTCAGTAGATGGTGGCCTAGCAACATCAACATAAGATATCAACAAAGATAAAAACAACAAAACCACTCACATAAACCTTTCAGAAATAAAATGTCAGTCCAACACCACACAAATAATCAACTAATCTCCCAGCAGATGTCTAGTTGATTGAATACGAAGCACAATGTTCGTCTAAATCGCATAAGCTCAATGTATGTAGTCAATCGCATAACCTATGCAGTTAGCCATATTCCAACCATAAACTTATGCTTTTGTAGCTGTTATAACCACATCAAAGCCAACCCATAGTAAATCCTTATTAACATTATTTTTCAATCAATATAAAATCCAATAATATCATTAGCACCTAATGCTATAATATCATTGATGAAATATTTCTGTCGTGCACCGGTCACTTATGCGATGCCCTTCTCATCGCTGATTTTATTATCTCTTCACCATCATCATGAGTTCTGCCGCCAATACGTATTTGGATGATTCCAGATCATGGAAATCATTCAAATTAGACTCCAGAATCACTCAAGCTATCGACCACTTAGGTTTTAAGAACCCTACTTATGTCCAGTCTCACGTTATACCCTTAGCGTTGGAAGAAAAACGAGACATTATAGCTAAAGCTTCTACTGGGTCCGGGAAAACTGCTGCTTATGGAATTCCTATAGTCCACAGCTTATTAGAATCGATTAATGACGAAACATCAGAAATCCAGTCGATGATTTTGGTTCCTACTAGGGAGTTGGCTAAACAAGTACATGACTTTCTTAACAGTATATTGATTTATTGCAATAATAAGATCAATGTGTTGAACTTGTCGACTAATTTAAGTGACCAAGTATTACAGTCACTTTTAAGTAACAAGCCACACGTTGTTATAGCCACCCCTGCCAAATTAATGTCTGTTATCTCCAAGAACAGTAATAATGACCTTATCGATTTAGCCAATGTTAAGCATTTAGTGATTGATGAAGTGGATTTGATTTTGTCATATGGGTATAAAGATGACTTATTATCGTTACAAGACTATTTACCCATCAGAAAAAATTTGCAAGTGTTCTTAATGTCGGCCACCATCAATGACGAATTGCAGGACTTGAAAGAGAAATTCTGTACTAAGCCTACGATTTTGAAATTGAATGACGAAAATTTTAACCAGAACAATTTGGTCCAATATTATTGCAACACCACGGAGTTTGACAAATTCTTATTAGGATACGTGATTTTCAAGTTGAATTTGATCAAAGGAAAATCGTTGGTGTTTGTCAATAATATCGATAGAGGTTACAGACTCAAATTGTTCTTGGAACAATTTGGTATTCGGTGTTGTATTTTAAACAGTGAATTGCCTATAAATTCAAGATTACATATAGTAGATGAGTTCAACAAAAATGTCTACAATCTTTTGATCGCGACCGACGAGACCAATGAGACTAATGAACCTGAAGAATCAGTTGAAGCAGAAGATGACAAAGACGCTGAAACCAGTACCAAAGACAAGTCCAGTCAGAAACTGGTGAAGAAGGATAAAGAGTACGGAGTCTCTAGAGGAGTGGACTTCAAGAATGTTGCATGTGTGGTGAACTTTGATATGCCCACAACTTCAAAAGCTTATATTCATAGAATAGGAAGAACGGCCAGAGCTGGTAAAGCTGGTATGGCTCTTTCATTTGTGATTCCTAAGAAAGAATTCGGTAAGCATAAAGTAGCTTCGTTATCCACCAGTAAGAAGGATGAAAAAGTCTTGAGCCGTGTCATCAAGCAGCAAAGTAAATACGGATTCGAAATCAAACCTTATCAGTTCAATATTAAGCAAGTTGAAGGATTCAGATACAGAGCCGAAGATGCATTCAGAGCCGTGACTCAAACTGCTATCAGAGAAGCTCGAATTAAGGAATTGAAGCAAGAATTGATTAATTCAGATAAGTTGAAACGGTTTTTTGAAGAGAATCCTCAAGACTTGCAAAGTTTGAGACACGATAAAGAGTTGCATCCATCTAAAGTTCAATCTCAATTAAAGAGAATCCCCGAATACTTACTTCCCGAAAGTGCAAGGGCCGACCCCAAGAAGGTGGGATTTGTGCCATTTCATAAGAATAGAGTCCATAAGAAAAACCACAAGCGGAAGAAGAATGATCCATTAAAATCCATGAAGATATAGTATGTATCACATAACACATTATATGTATCACATTATATATATCGGAAATATATCACATTATACGATCACATTATACGATCCCAGTCATCAACATGTAACAGAAGTATATTCCTACAAATGCTTATTTATATTCTGCAACTATCCCAACTTTGAAAGTATCAAACTCCACAAAAGATTGGCCAAACAGTTGCTTGGAAACAATAACGGTTCCGGAATAAACCCAAACGATATCATCGAGAAGAATGGCCAGAAACAATACGAATATTTCAATGATTTAATATACAACGCCCTGGTATTATGTGAGATTTCTCCCGTATCCCATAAGGTATTGAGGATATTAAAAACCAACTGGAAAGATGGAGCCCCTATCAACTGATCAAACAAAATTCGATATATCAAATTATCAGTTTTAGACATCAAGAATTCAAGCCACAACACCGTGAAGGAGCCGTTGATTATTCCCCACACAAAAAACTTGGATATCTTATTATAGTTTAATTTCTTTTTGACGTATTGGTTTATAGACTGAGCTAAAGAAGCGGTGGAGGCCCCTAGAAGGGCTGGGGCAAGTAATTTATGGATGGCTAGAAGTTTATCATAATGATAATAAATAACACCACTAATTATAGTTTCTATCACCAAATTATTGATTAATGACCGTTTGAGATATTTGGGAATGGGGTAAAGAGTGGTGTCCAACCCACGATTGAGGTTGTCGACTTTTTCTTTGTCGTAATCCCTTAGGTCCTTTAGGGGTACCGGATTGTTCATTAAATATTCACCAAGAATAAGACAGCTGGCGACTTGATGATGCGAACGCGTTATTGGTCTAGTACCAGTACTGTACATGGGGGCCCGGCTCGTGGGGGATGGTACCGTAGTAACTACTGCCCTACTACGAGTAAAGGTATCGAGAATGAAGTTAATATGACCCAGGAACTCATACCTAGTAGTCTAGTAATCTGCTAATACTCTTGTAATTTATTAAAACTGTATCACTTCTAGCAACTCTCTATTATGCCTAGCAACCCTCTAGAAATCCACTAACAACTGATTTTAGTCGGCTGCCTAACTCCTACAACGCGTACCGA
Source organism: Yamadazyma atmosphaerica (assembly GCA_030574775.1). Taxonomy (NCBI): domain Eukaryota; kingdom Fungi; phylum Ascomycota; class Pichiomycetes; order Serinales; family Debaryomycetaceae; genus Yamadazyma; species Yamadazyma atmosphaerica. Next base: position 657 of record JAJMFQ010000033.1, on the reverse strand, counting down.
GCCTCTCAACTCCTACAATAACTCCTACAATAACTCCTGGATGTTACTAGTGCCAGTTATTATCGCGTCGATGCATTGTTATCTACTTTACTGAGTCAGTGGAGCTCCAGTCCCTTGTTCTGATATACTACACTCCCTTGTTGAGCTACTACACTGCCTTGTTCTACTGTGCAACAAGTGTAAGCCTTGTTGTCCACTGTAACAATAACTAAATCTGAGATGATGTCAATAATAGCTCAATATGATGTCAATAAGCTGACTCATTAATGCCACCAATCATTGCTAATAATAGCCGAAGATTTAATAAAACCCAAAATATCGCCTATAATCCATACCCCAGTATAACTCATGTTTCATCTCTACACTCTACACAGCCCCTCTAGCGTATGGCTCCTTCTTCAGGACTCATCAAAACTTGACCGAACGGCTTCGCATCTCCTATTATGGATTAATGAGTTTTACGATCGTAAATTAATGGTGTCTTGTCCTGTGTGGATCGCCAATACAATAGACTGATGCCAATACCCGAACGTGTATACAGTGTTTTCAGGATGAATAGCGCACCTTTGTCATTAGGATGTCGTAGTACTCTTTTTTAAATGTCGTTCTGATAGTATTCCAATATCGCCGGGGGCAAACTTGAATGACGGAGCCTGG
>JAJMFQ010000032.1:7500-105592 GCA_030574775.1 Yamadazyma atmosphaerica | reverse complement strand
TCTTTGTCTTAATTATTTTTCCCCCCCCCCCCCCCTTTTAAAAAGGGGGGGGGGGGGGGGAGAACGGAGATCACAAGTAGTGTGTGGAGAATAATTACTTTCATAACAGGAGAGGCGTGTGTTTCATGATTTGTTGATATTGAAGCCTTTCTATCCCGCACCTGTCTTAAAGAGCTCCGCAGATATCTGGCAATGTCATTAACCAAAAATGAGATATAACAGGAAGTCTTAGCGAGAGATTTTGCATATCCTCATGCACCCCAGATCTTTCAAGACCCCACTTGTGTGTTTGTTTATGGATTACCGTTTTGGGACTATCCTCCGAGTATTGCGTCCCTAAAGCGGCTGAAAATGTGGGGGAAAATCACGGGCCTCTGTCCTAGATCAAAACAGAGTTGATTATTACCTCATTTTTGTTGCAGTATCAAATACGCGATAAGAGGCACTCAATACTCTAGATGAATGGTTTCAGGGTCTGTTTCGTACGCTTTCATCTACCTTCTTAGTGCAACTTCCCTCAAATGCAAAATCTGCTTGGCTCATAAATAAAGCTGCCACGTAAGTATTTTATCTTATTCAATAGTATACAACAGCTCATCATTTTAAATGAGTGTTCTTGGATTGAAAATAATACTATTCATTATCTTATATACACCATACGCTATTAAAACAGCAGCAAAGATTTAGACCCAAAGTTAACGGTTCAAACTGCTTTCCAAAGCTTCATTATATCTGCGGCCGATCACTTCGGAGGAGTTCAAGATACTTTGAATCTTCGATAAGTCTTCATCGGTTAATTCAACAATGCTTCCAAAGTTTTTGTCGACCTTTTCTTGACTGGAGCCACTTGGAATTGCAACAAGTTGTGTGACGTGTTTGATCCCTTCAAATTCGGAGTGATTGGATATTGCTTGTAAATAACTCATGGCCAAACCTTCCAAAGAAGTGTTTTTGACTTCATGGGCGAAATCATATAAAGATTTGAGGATTTTGAAGTTTTGTTCAAAGATTTCGGGTGAAAATCTGTCTAATTGGAAATACCTTCTCAAGTCTCCTTCTGGAATTGTGTCCAAATAATTTTCTGTCTCCACTGCACGGTCGGTTAAGAGGCCCCTTGCAAGTGGTGAATAGCAGATAATAGGGATTTTATGCTTGGAAGCAGCTTCTAAGATCCCGTTTTTAATGATATCTTGGGTCAACATGGAAAATTCAATCTCCAACAAGGAAATTGGAGCAATGGAAGTGGCTCTTTCTATGGTTTCTGCGCTGACTTCGCTCAAACCAACACCACTAATTCTTCCCTTCTCAACTTGCTTCCACATATATCCAAGTGACTCTTCTAAAGGAGTGACAGAGTCAAGCCTTCCAAGTTCATGGATAATCTTAGGTTTTTTGGACACAGCAGCGAACTTTTGTTCTAATTCTTGGATGTCTGTCTCTATTTGAGCAATACTGTTATCAGGGATAAAAGCTTCCAAGTTGAAACCCCCTTTAACGCTGAAAACGATAGATGGATCCTCAACTTGTTGAAGAAAGTCGCTAAACAAATTAATATTGTTGAATTCCTCTTTAAATTGATACCCAAAAGCACTGTTATAGATACCCACATTGTACTTCTCCCGAAGGTACTTCAAAAGGGCAAGACTTTGTTCTCTAGGTGGGGGATTACCAGTCCATGTCAAGGACATGGTACCATACCCCTGCTTTGGAATTTCTACTTTGTCGATCATGATCTGTTGTTAATACAATTTGTTATTTGAATTTGAATGGCAGATTGAATTTGATTTGTCTCATTCATCCCTCTTTTATAACTGTTCAACGTATGATTGCAAATATCGTAATTACAAGGGTTTTGGGCGGAGTTTGGGCGGATATAGCGTAGATACCGGGGACTTCCCCAAAAGGTTATGTGCGAGATCTTCGGTTGTGGCTCAGCTGCATATTCCCGTTTGCTTCGGCCCCGGAATAGTAATCAATTCCGATACTCTAGAGTTAAGTGCGTTCGTCAAACCGAACTCCTGTTACAAGCTATGGTGTCGGTTGTTAGTTTTAGTCTCAAGGTCAATATCATTCTTGATTGACTACAACACTAAAACAGTCAGTCCCGAATATTTCAAATTTCGCAGCTTTTGCAATTTTGTCATTGAGCAAGCTTTAGTTAAGAATAAGAATATGTATTCAAGACGGAAACACGAAAGCAAAAAACGACTACAAAAATATAGATTACCCGAAATCACTTATTCTGCACCCTTTAGGTGTAAGTGACATTCTTGGATTTAGGATATTCAATTACTTCTAAGTGAATATGTGGAACTTCGGTAAAGTTTTCTGGCATGAGCCACGTAGAATTGAATGAAACAAAATTGTTAATAATGGCATCATCCCCGTAGTGAATTGTTTCACTGGACATATTTAAGCTACCACTGACATCCAATTTCAACCCAGGCAAATCCGTCATCGAAGTTACATTGTCATGTGGATAGACATCGAAACCAGAGATAATGAAAGTGAAAGTAGGACTATACCCAGACCACTCGGTGATATTTGGATAAGAAATATCCAAAAATCCTTCACCTGCATTTGAAATCACCCAGGTTTCAGTAGAATATAAAGTAAGATAGCCAACTCTTCCCTCCCGGACATACCACTGAATGATAGCAGGGTTATAATTGTCTTGACTGTGGCTCACACCACCTAGTTTATGTTGACAAAAACTTTCGGCTCCAATTGTTATCAAATCACTAGACCATCCGGTGATGTTCCTTGTCTCTATATCATCAGCGGGAGTGTAGGCTTGTCTGACTAAGGAGTGTTCTCCAGGATAAGACTTGAAAGATTCAAGAACTTCTTCTGGAACCATATTCTCATATGATGAAATTCCCAAGGCAATCAAATGGGCAAACCCGAAATCTGCAATATGGAGCATACCAGCAATATTATCTGGCATTGGGGCGTATTCTCTCCCAATCAAGCCCCAGATAGAGGCAGCGGTGATAGTAAAATACTGGTTCATATCGTAACCGTAAGCCCTATCAAATGGACCCATAAAGTTTTTCAAATTTGCATTGTACAATTCCTTGAACAAAAGCATCAAACTAGTGAACATCTTTTCAGCATATGCTGGAAGCGAAGAATTATCACCAGCGTAAGTCATCCACATACCAAGAGCCCAAATATCAACACCAGTATAAGTTGGAGAGTTAAATTCTGAGAATGTATCATACATCATGTATAAATCATAAAGCTCTTTGCCCCAACGTTCACCCGAGTCTGTCATGTTTTGATCATTGAAATACTGACCACTGAAGGATTGAAGAATACATCTCATCATCCAAGGATTAGTGTAAGCGGGATAGAACAAGTCGTCGTTATGGAAAGCTACACGATATTGATCCCCCTTTGCCATCAAATAAACTATATCTTCGACTTTTTGTAACATGTCAGGAGACAATCTATCCTTGTAATCAGACAAGAGAAGAATGAATGCACTACCAACAAAGTCCCTCCAGTTAGGATCGTATGCACTCCAAATATGAATAGGATAAACCTCGTCTTGTGGGGTAGGCTCCTCTGGGGCCTGGTTGATATCACCATAGAAGATCTTAGTAGGATCTTTGTATTGGCTCTTGTGTAAATTATTGATAATTCTTTCAAATCGTTCCATATCACCTTCTCCATTTCTAGCTGCCAAACCCACAGCATACCAAGCAGTCTGACGAGTGTCATAACGACCGGGAAGGGTAGTATCTGCCGTGATAAGATAACCAGTATTTTCATCGTAATAAGAATCTTGGAAGCTCATGGATTCATCAAACATTTGTTGAGAGTAGTTGTTCATTGGAAGAGGACCCATGTCCAGCCTCTTCCTTCCTTCATCTCTTCTCATAGGAAGAGCATTGATAGCGAAGCAGAAACTCAATAACACGATCAAGTACTGAAAATGCATATTCGTTGTTAACTTTATCGAAATAGGAATCGTTGGGGATTGTATCCCTAATTTATAGTAAAACTTTTAATGCACTGATTGCAACATTACTTTCCTTTGGTATCAACAAAGAAGCAAAAAGATATGATATCTTGGACTCATTAGCCCCTATAAGTTCATGATGTAACATTAAAATTTGACAGTGGTGGTTAGTAAACCGTTTTGGGCCTAGCGTCTATTGTTCTCGTACGAAGTGACATTGTGACAAACCCCAATAGGGTGATACGTAAAAAAATGTAAATTTGATGAAATAGCTACATAAAATAATTATAAAATTTCAGCGAACTTGAGTCATCTTTGACCGGGGAGGATAATTGAACTGTCTTAAAAACTTGCTTATTATGATGAACATGATGGGGAAAATATCCCACATCTACTGGCGGCAAGTAGTAATTTTTATCAACTTTAAAGTATTGGTAAGTCGAACTCCTTTTCACAATTTTATTTGAGGAGGTCCGAAGCTCCGAGTCGTCAGATTCTTCACTCGACGCTTTCGATTTGATTTTCTTTAACGGCCTCTCAATACTGTTGGAAGATGCTCTCCTTCGATTAACAGCATTACCTAAAGTTTTATCTCTGACCAAAATATCCCCATTCTTGGAGAAAAAGTCAGGATTTCTCCCACGGACTCGTATACGATTTGATTCCAATTCAAACTTTCCCAAAAGTTGATCCGATTCATCTAAGAATTTTATTTTCATAACTAACATATAGCTCTTTCTATTGTTATCGTGACGATTATTAGCTGTAGCAGAACTAAATCGTAGCTGATCCCAACAAACTGTAACGCGATTATTCTTTAAAACATCTGCAGAAACGACTCCTTTATTTTCATTCATGTATATGAAAGTATCTCGTTCTTCTGTCTTTACTGCCGAAGTATCTAATTTCCGTATACCCAAATTATCGTTTGCGTTTGTCAGAGTGAATTCATTGGTAGCCTTATCCTTTACCACTAATTTAGTATTCAATTCAAGAGATATCTTACTAACTTTCGTTTTCTCCTCGGGAGACTTCAAGACATAGATTTCCTCTTCTGTCTGTGAACTTTGAGTGAAATCTATTATAACAGAAATGATATTCCTGCGGTAGCAAATGAGATCAATTGTGTCATAGGAATTATCTGTGGAGCGTTGAATACACTGGAAAGAATCCTGATCAATAAAAAATTTGCCATCCAAACGACATCTCATATTGAAATCCAACGTCTTATTTGACCCAGATACCAATTCAATACCCGAGTCCTCTATTTTCTTGAAGTTGAGGACTTCAAGTGGAGAGTACAAGTCTTTATCCTCAGGAGACACCGTACCGGTAGAATTATCACAATTATGCCCTCTCAGTTGAGAGGAAATATTTGGTTTAGGGAAATACTCATTCACTTGTACGAATGTAGCCGGAACATTTGTAGATGGATTATCAGGAGCAAAGCGGGAGTCTTTATTTTGTTCATCAATAAACTGATCATTTATAATTCCGTATGAACCATCACCGATATATGTATCTAATGCATCTACACTCTCAGGATCGGTTTTCACGTAAGTGTCACGACCAGCACCAGTAGGTTTCTGAAGTTCTTGGAGAAACAAAGCAGTAAATTCATCGTCTATAGTGTTGTAGTTCATATTAAGTAATCCTAGGTTGCAACGAGCCTTCCTTCAATCTCCAGACATCTATACATATATAAGTGTAGCATGTAAACTACTCAGCAGAATACGGATTGGAACATAACCACTACTCTAAGCTGTTGTCACCTGCATGTTATATTGTTGTAACATAACAAACAGCGGAAGGGATTTCCATTTGGAGAACTACTAGCGTTTGAGCGGAACAATCGTCCACTGATAAGCCTGTATAGGTGCGACATCGATAAGCGGATCAAACCAATGTGACATTAAGTACCGATATTTTGGGACGGCTAAGAAACATTAAAGCGTTTTGAAATCTTGAAATCAAAGCAAAAGATAGAGAGATCATGGCTAGGAATGGATTGATTGACATGTTCAGGGGACTTGATCTCCTTGAAATGCAAGCTACTGAGGTTTGTGAAAGCTCATTCTTTGACCATGCTGAATACGACGAGATGAAGATGAACTACGCAGATACCATTTTCCCTTGTTTTTCTTTCATAAGTGGAATGACGATGAAACCTGGAAGAAAAGTCAGTCCTAAGAAGAGTATTCAGCTTGTGGGATTGGGAATTGCATTCAATGCCCTTCCGCTGTTAATCCTGAATGAGCCATTGAGATTTGCTGGAGTACTTCAGAGGCATGGATTGAGCTCCATCGTTTTGAACAACCTTGTACCCATAGCATTTCGAGACTCAATTTCTTATCCATTCATTATGACAGGTTTATGGTACGCTATATCTGTTTTATATGCTGATGATATTGAAAAGCCCTTTGGAAATCCAAAAGGTACGGCACAACAAAAAATCGACAAAAAGATCTTTGGGTCTAGAACCTATCATGAAAATTTTGATCCAGAAGGATTGTTAGGAACTTTGATGACTTCAGTAACGGTGTGGTCTGGCTATTGGTTTACTAGAGCCAATTTGTCCGGATCACAATCAATCATGTTAGGATTGGGCTTAATTGGAATGGGACACTTATTGTCGAGATATTACCCCAGATATTTCCCCGTATCAAAACCATTGTGGACTCCAACATTCACTATGGTTTCAAGCGGATGGTCTATTGTTAAATTTACTGCTTTTAGACTGATCCTTCCTTACCTCCCCTACAGTATCTACAATACATTACTGATATTAGGTGCCTATTCAATGGAGATCTATTTCTCCGGTGAGTTCATGATGCTTGGATTAAAATATCCTATATCTGGCCAATCGGTTTGGGATCGTTGCAAACAACTTTTGAATAGCATTTTCTCTCCTAAAATCACTCAATCGATATTAGTAGCAGCTTTCGAAGGTTGTGTGATTGGTATTGCTTTCTTATGTCACAATACCAAATTCAGAATCAGATTATTCTGATCGCGTTATGTAGTAGCAAGTAGGAGCCATAAATATATATGCAGAATGTCGCAATCTAATGTTGCAATCAGAACCGATCGCTTATCAGAGCGGCTTGATGTCACCTGGCATAGCGATTTTACCCATTCGACGCCAAATGAAAAAATGCAACCTTCAAAACACTGTAAATGCAATCATAAAAAGGATCGATATCCCTGGATGCCTATATATTTGGAAGCAAATACCTTCTATATCACCAATTCTATCCGTTCATTGAGCTAGCCTTATATAATATGAGTGGTGAAAAGACAGAGAAGGGAGTTATTAACACTGAAAAAGTAGTCAGCGAGCCAGAATCTACATCGTTGAATGCAGAGATTAAAGATGCTATCTTAGAGACTAAAAGTATTGTTGAAGAGGAGAAGAATCTCACGGTTTTGAACGCTATTAGGTTATACCCAAAAGAAATCTTTTGGTCTTGCGTTTTCTCCCTTGGGGTAGTTATGTCTGGGTATGACGCTCAAATCATTGCCTCCTTTTATGGATTACCTGCTTTTCAAAGAAAATTCGGTAGCATAAATAACTCTGGGAGCTATGAAGTGACCGCTGCATGGCAGACAGCTTTGGGTATGGGATCACCAATTGGACAAGTTATTGGAACTTTGGGTGTAGCCTGGCCATTAGAGTGGTTTGGAAGGAAGAAAACATACTTTGTGGCAAATATTCTGGTTATTGCATTTATATTTATGCAATTTTTTGCTTCAAACCTTGGGGTTTTGACTGCCGGTGAGATTATTTCTGGTCTTTTATGGGGTTGTATGGTATTGATTGGCCCTACCTACGCTTCAGAGATTTCTCAGTTAAAACTTCGTGGTATCTTAACAGCTATGAATAATTTAGCCTTTGTTATTGGTCAATTTATCGCCAATGGTGTTGCAGATGCATATTCAGAAGATGAAACTAAATGGGCCTATAAAGTTCCTTTTGCCATCCAATGGGTTTGGCCAGTGTTAATTCTTGCATTTCTCTTTTTTGCTCCAGAGTCACCTTATTGGCTAGTCCGTAAGGGCAAAATTGATGAAGCAAGAAATGCTCTCAAGCAGGTCAGTTCTTCAAAGGATACACCTGAAACCATTGAACAAAGATTGAACCTTGTGATCAGAACTGATGCTTTAGAAAGAGAAATGGACCAAACTACCTCTTATCGTGATCTTTTCAAAGGCTCAAATTTTAGAAGAACCGCAATCTGTACGATGGTTTACAGTAATCAAGTTTTATGTGGAGTGCCATTTGCCATGGGATACAGTACCTACTTTTTTCAACTTGCTGGGTTGCCAACTTCGACATCTTTCGACTTATCCTTAGGGGGTACAGCTATAGGTTTTGTTGCCACTTGTTCTTGTTGGGTTGTTATTTCGTATGTGGGGAGAAGAAGATTATATCTTGTTATGTTCGCTTTTACTACCATTTTATTGTGGGTTATTGGATTTTTGGATCTTGCTAAAAACTATGAGCTGAACTCGAATTATGCTTACGCACAAGCCGGTATGATGTTGATTTGGTCCTTTGCTTATCAACTTGGAGCTGGTCCGTTGTGTTTTGTTCTTATCGGAGAAGTACCATCAACGAAATTGAGAGGTAAAACAATTGCTTTCTCCACTGCTGTCCAAGCTATGTGCTATATAGTGGCAACCATTGTTTTGCCTTACATGTTGAATTCCGACCAGGGAAATTTAAGAGGTAAAACTGGATTTGTTTTCGGAGGCTTATCTACAATTTGTCTTGTATGGTGTTACTTTAGATTACCAGAAACCGGAGGCAGAACTTTCGAAGAACTCGACATCATGTTTCACAAAAACGTTCGTACGAGAGAATTCAAAAACTACGATGTCTACGGTTCTACAGTGGAAGAAGAAAAGGAGACCACTAAGCTTGTTTAGCTATAAGACTCCCTAATTTTGTGTAGAATTTTGTGTAAGAGATTTGATTAAAAAATATTAATTTGAAATTAGTTACCATACAGATTGTGACGTAGAAATCCTGATGTTGTAATTCGCCAATCTTATGTCACATCGTTGCCAAGTGTGTCATATTGTTATCGGTGCGTCATTTGTGGTACATCTATTCCTGCGCGGCGGGAGTGTTGCGTATTGCCGAATTGGGCCATTGAACTCAAATGTAACATTAGACTGGATGGATACTTGAGGCAACACAGACAAGATGAGAAGAGATAAAGAAAGACTTGAGTAGAGATCAGACCTTGGAATAGAATAATTGATCTTATGGAGGTTGAAGCTAATGAAACGTCATCTAGGTTAGATGAAGAATTACGAGAATATTACGTGAAAAATGTCGGGAAGTTATTCTTGGTAGGGTTTGACGGGACCATAGTCACTCCGGAGGTAGAAACCTTGGTTACAAAATACAAGGTGAGTTCTATAATTTTAAGTGGAAGGAATTTCGTTAATGTTCAACAGACAAGAGAACTTATACGAGATATCCAATTACTTGCTAAAGAATCAGGATACCAATATCCCATTATATTTGCCATTGACGAAGAAGGGGGAATGTTGAATTCTCTTTTTGATAAAGATTACATAACACAATTTCCTGGTGCCATGGCATTGGCCGCAACTGGCTCAGAAGAATTGGTTTATCAAGTATACAAGAAAATGGCCCTTGAGCTACAATCCATTGGCTTCTCCATGTATCTTGGACCTGTTCTTGATGTGCTTAAAGATAACGGAACATCTGAAGAACTAATTGGTGTAAGAGCGTTTGGATATACTACCAATTTGGTAACGAAGTTTTCTAGAGCAGCAGCAAAAGCTTTTCAAGACGTTGGTATCTTCAATTGTGCTAAACATTTTCCTGGATATGGTTCTGCCTCCGTAAATTCGAACTTTGACCTTCCCATGATTTTGGAAACACCAGAGCAATTGATGGAGTTCAACTTAGTTCCTTACAAGCATTTAATATCAGAGGGTTTACTAGATAGCATATTGGTTGGAGGCTGTGCAGTTCCTCGAGTCAACGGGAATGATATCCACGCTTGTATGAGTCCTTCAATAGTAACACATTTTTTAAGAGAAAAATTGAGCTTTAATGGTGTGGTGTTAAGCGAGTGTATGTTGCTAGAAGCATTAGATAAAACATTTGGAGTAATTCAAGGATGTATATCTGCTTTGGCAGTTGGATGCGACCTAATAATGGTTTGTCATAACTTCAGCATCCAAGAGGAAGCTATCAATGCAGTGAAAACGGTAATAGTCGATGATTTAGTGGATAGAAGCATCATCGAATTTTCCTTGAACAGGGTCGAGAAGCTCCAAAAATCATTACCCTCATGGAACGAGGTTTTAAATCGAACCAACTTAACACCTAAACAGCTTCAAGATAATCGCCTGTTGTCAAAACTTGCTTATGAGAAATCCATCACCGTCGTCAGAGATATTGGATTACCTATTACCAACGTTATCAAGCCTAATGTAGAGACGGAAAACACCATCCTTCTACTAACGCCTCTCTTATCGCCTTTATATGAGACAGTGGATGAAATTGGCAACAAGTCTCACATCAATTCTCTAGGAACCCAAAATACCGAAGGTTTAAATTATGGAGAAGATGTATTTGTTGAATTAGGGAGTCTTTTGTCTAAATATAGAGATGGCTACAAGATCATACACACAAGTTATAACTCCAATGGCTTGACTAGCCTTCATGAAGATTTGATACTCAAATCTAAGGTAGTCCTATTTGTCACAGCGAAGACAACAAAAAACATGTATCAAATAGGTGTATCCAAGCATGTTTCAATGCTATGCAAACAACAAGTTGAACCATCTGAAGTATCAAAAAGAAATGAATACTCTCCGAGTCCGAGACAAATGATCATAATAGGGGTGTCTTCGCCAATGGATTTTTTATACGATATAAATCTGCCTTGTGGATACATTTGTACCTACGACTACACATTAAATGCCTTGTCGAATATTCCCAAAGTCTTATTCGGTGACCTAACTACAAGTGGGAAGATTCCTGGCATTGCAATCCCTAACAAGAAAATATTGGAGCTAAACACAAGGTTGAACTTTGGGTTGGTAAAAAAGAAGATGAGAGGGAAGCACAGTTGGTTAGTTGAGCGATTTAACTTCCAAAGAGACTGGGATAATCTAGCTAGTTTACTAAAGAACAATGGTGTGATAAGCTTTTCAGCATCTTCAACGTCCTTGGATAGATACAGAAACTTTTTCAAGCAATACGAGAATCAAAAAAGCTTTGTTGTAAGAAACACAAGCTCCAACGCCATACTTGGAGCTTCAATAACTTGGATATACCAAATTGGAAACGAAAACAGCAACATGGCCAAGATGCTTCTACTATTGGTTGATAGAAATAAAAGAAATATTGGAATTGGGAAACATTTATACTCCAAAACAAGAAAGTTCCTCATCGAAGAACTCAAATGTTCTCATATATATTTGGGTAGCGATTTTCCACAAATTCTGATTAATGATCTTCTCGTCAATCCAAACGAAGAAAATAAAAATACCTTAAATTTCTTCAAATATTATCAATGGGATTTCGATTTGTTTCACCGAAATCCTGCTCTTAGTATTGCCAGTTCCAAAAGAATTTCCAAGGAGAGAGAAATTAAATATTTGATGAAATTAGACGATGTGTCAGTGTGGAATGTGTCTGAAAATCTTGTTCGACAGCTTCAAGTAGTAGGAATTGTGTTTGATATTTGTAGAAATCCACAAGAAATTCTATCGCTTTTCAGTAAAAAGAAGCACGAGGAAGATATAATGGAAGAAGGACAAGAAAACTGTTTGGATTTAACCAACTATGAACTTTATTCAGAATTAAACAGGGATTTTAACTCCGAAGACAAAAAGTATATGGATGACTCTGGAAATTTGGATATTATTATCTCATTGGAACCAACACGCAAACAAATAGTCGGGAGCTTAATCTTGTTCAATGGCAATTCGAAATTTTTGGATCTTTATCCCTTCCTCAACATTGATGGAGCTTTATCGAATGATAACAGTCTGGGAACTGATTCCAAAGACTTCGCTTGCATCACCGGACTCTTTGTGGATCCGTTATACTCGACATTATCAGAAGTATTTAAATTGGGCCTCATTTGTACTGCATTGATGTATCTAAAGAGAAATCGTTCGGACTGCTCGTCGTGCTACATCACCGATGTAGGTGAAAAGGAATTGAAGAACCTTCAAGATAATAGCTTCCAGGTGAAAGCAAAATATCACAATTTTTATTCAGAAATAGTCTCAGAACGAAAACTTTCAAGCCCAGCATTCAATGAAAACTAGAAAGAATATTTGGCACAAATATTCAAAAGTAAGTAGAAAATAGAATCTTTACTCTTTTCATAGTAATTATAATACTCAATCAGAGACAGAAATAGGATAATCGTAGTAGAAGCAACGTTCAGTTGGATAAATAGACTAAAGACACTGTCAATGGGCCCTTTAAAACACGACATTAACTGGTTCTAGAGTTCCTAGCAGTAGTTATGCTCGCTGTTTAAAAAGGAGGATTCAGAATCTTGATACGTTTTTGCAGCCATTCCTTCTAAAGATGTTAGAGTCGCGCTTGAGTAAATTTGCAACATATATTGCAGCTATCGCTGGTCAGGTTAAACTAGCCGGGAACCTTTGAATGAAAAACAAAACACTAGCTATATACAAGGCGGTTGCGGCAAGTAGAAGATCATGATTAATCTGCTTTTATACAAGTAGAGATGTCAATCGCATCATGGAAGAGTCCCCCTGTTTCCACCAATTTTGTATCGTATTCGAAGTCAAATCTACCCTCAAACTCTTCCCCTTGAACATTATTTCTACTTCCAAAATAATGTCTTTTGAGTTCAGGAGTTAATTTCACATAATTATGATACATAGGGGCACCTGGAATGAGAATGTTATCAGCAACAAGTACAGTGCCTTTTCCAACAGCCCCCACCGTTTCCAAAAGTCTGAGATCTTCAGCGAATAAACCCATATCATGATCAAAGAAAATAAAGTCCACTGGATTGGTACTGGCCTTTTTCAGACCCCTTTGGTAATTGAAGAAATTTGGGAGAGTTTCTCCAGTAGCACCAATAGTCACGTCAATAACATTCTCGAGTTCAGCTAATTCAAATAACTGTTGAGCAATACCAGCAAGTTCTGGAGACATTTCAAAACTGTGCAACTTACCATTGATCTTTTTCAATTCATTTCCGAACAAGATAGCCGAAAACCCTATATTGCCTCCTAATTCAATCATTTTCTGGGGCTGTTTCTTCTTAATCTCGTCCACGATTATTGGACCTTTGTCTCCTATGTGGATAAACATATCGTCAGGATTGGATTTTGTATATTCATCCATGTATTTACCCATCACATTAAGAATTTCAAGTGGCTTTCCTCTTATCTGAGACAATTGAGTACGAGGTAAACCCAAGACATGTTTTAATAAAGCTTGTTCCTTACCCATTTTGTGTTTTACGAATTGATATATGAATGAGAATACGTACCCTTATATAGTAACAACTTAAAGGGGAGAGAATCGATCCGACATCGGATCATAATAACTTGTATACACGAAAGCGCCGAGCATGGCTTTGATCCTCTCAAGATTCCATGCGGCTAGTAAGATCCATCTTTTACAGACGTGGCTTTTATAAGGCCCATATTTAGAACCACCAAGATATCCATGGGTTTCTAAATGTTTGGTTGTACAATGTTCCTTAGTAGAATCCAGCCGTGTATTTTCTCCTATATTATACTCATTCTTTCTGTGAAGTTAGCCATATGGGGTACGTACCGAGAACATACGGATAACTACCGAGACCGCACGGTGGGATACGGAGAAATTACGAAGGGTAACAGGAGAGCAAATTGTTAATTACAGGAATACAGGTTCGAAATTCTCAATATCATGGCACCACAGTAACGCTACATTACTCAAGACTAACTTAAACGACCGTCACAGGATCTAACCCCGACCACCGTCTATAATGTTTCGTTCTGTCATAACTAAGAATACCCCATGTCGTTCCTGTACCGTTGTCGCACAACGAAGTCAACTGAAACCAGAAATATATGGGGAAGCTATAGATGACATGACGGATATTGTAGCAGATCTAGAAGACTTACACAAAGAATTACTGGGGATTCCACCAGATGAAGGAGGCTTCGAACAAGAATTTGAGGAGTTGGATCTTGAACAAGAAGAACGAAAAAAGCACCGTGAAGATTTCGAACAGTATGACGACTCAACGAACATTATAAACTATACAACTACTTTCAATCTTGAAGAATCTTATACCAAACCAGATATAAGAAACGTCAAATACTTGACCCTGACAGAGCATTTACAATGCCCTATTTGTCAGCAGCCGTTTATAAAACCATTGACAACGTTATGTGGACATACCTTCTGCAAAGAATGTATTTTTGAGTGTTTTAAAATGTCCAGAGAGTTGGATTCTGACAGTGTGGGATTATGTCCTTTAGATAGAACGCCCATAGATTCCACTAACTCTGGCGATTTGTTTCCTACTCCAATATTGATTAATAACTTGGTGGACGAATTAAAGGTATCTTGTTTGAATAATGAACGAGGTTGCGAATGGTCTGGATGTAGGTGGGAATTGGAACGTCATGTTATGTCAGACTGTGATTTTACTGGTGTTTGTTGCAATGGAGTTCGGACTAACGGCAAGATTTGTAAAATTCTTGTGGAAAGAAGGTTCTTGCAGGATCAAGAATCTGACCACAATTCACAGAGTGACAAGGAAGAACAGGAAGATGCAAAGAGTGAAGAAGAAGACACTTCTTCCAAGACGAATGTCGAGCAAGAATGTGTTCATAAGCTATTTCAATGTAAGTATTGCAAACAAAAGGTCACAAAAATCACGGAGATCAGGCACTTGGAAAAAGAATGTTTATTCAATTATCATACATGTGAATTATGCAACAATGATATGATTCCCCTTAAAAGTTTGGCACATCACCAAGAAAACTGTTCCAAAAACTCGAAATTTGTTTGTCCGGCTAAACAGATTGGATGTAAATTTATAGGTAGTAATGAGCCTTCTTTGGAGAATCATTTGCTGAACAATTGCCAATTGAACAATTTTGTACCTGTGTTTCAAAAATTAACAGACAAAATAGATGACTTGACCAGCGATAACAAGTATTTACAACGTCAAATTAATCTGATATTGGACCTGATAATTCAAGGAAAGATAACCAACTTGGGTTATAATGAGCCGATAGAAGAAATCGGCCGGTTTAAAGATTTTAATGACTCGGACCAAGACAAATTGATATACTTGAATTATGAAATCGACAGATTGAAATATCAAGTAGATGAGAAATTGATTCCGTTTATAAACAAGCAGACAAACGAGAGAGAACCAATAATCAATGGGTTGGTCAACGATACTTTCATGATGAAAGACGATCTCAACCTTCAAAGGATGCTAATAAACAGCTTGAGAAAACAGATTCAGTTTATTCTATTTAAAAATCATCGTCCATCATTCAACAATTTGGGAATGAACAATCCTATTTTTGATGATGATTTGTCCGATTCGGAGGAGAGAATGAACTTGAAGCTATAACGTCATGAATGAATAGAATATTATTATTTTTTAATATGCAACTTATTTAATGTAATATAAACGAGGAAATATAAACAACGAGGGCTAGGCTACTACCATAATTTCGTTAAATCGTCCCAGTTGTGGTTTGGTCTTCTATTCCAGTAAGACTTGTCACCTCTTACATATACCCATTCACCTGAATCAGGCTCAGAGGAGCTACCAATGTGATGGAAGAAAACAGGTTTGTGTTTGATTCCAGATTGCTCCATTTCTTTTCTTCTGGTTCTTTGATCTTCTTCTAATTTGCACTTAATTTCTTCTGCCTTATCGAGATCAACATCCAAATAAGCCTTGATATCAGGTCTCAATCTTGAATCAGTAGGAGCCATGTCTTTTTCTATAGGGGTTGTTTGAACCAAGTCATTGGCAAATTTAGTGAACCCAAACCTTTTTGCTGACTTCGGCAACAATTCCCCACAAGTCCAAATTAATTTTTCGGTGGTATTGGTCTTCAAAGTCAACGAATCGGTCCACTTCCCGAAAACCGAGTAGGTCAATTGCTTCTTGTTTGCGCCAAAGGCGCTAATAGTCAACTCTTCAGACCGGCCACTAAACATTCCTCCTTTGGCGAATTCCACAACTGCTTTATATCCGGAAGAAGATTTAATCGTCATAGTTCCACTTGGTTCGGAATACTTTTCACCAGCTATAATGTTTTTCAACATGGAAGTAGGCTGAGTCCACAGGTACACTTCACCAGTAGCCTTGATGGTTAATCTAATTGAACCTTTATTATTAATCTCAGCCGTTTTACCCCAGAATTTCTGCGAAGGTGATAAACTGTAGGCCAATGTCCAATCTTTAGCTTCAACAAAAGTAGCAAAAACAGGAGGTCTGTGACTAACTTTTTCACTAATTAATCTTATACCCTTGTCTTCCCGAACCAATTCAAAAGTCTCACCCAATAATGGATTGAATGGTTTTCTTGAATTTCTTTCTTTATCTCTAACAGAAGACAAACCACTTACAGCAAAGGCAGCGATTCTCAAGATCTTCTCACCAGATTTGTCGTCGTCAACCTGTAAGGCGTTATTGATTAAGTCACAATACTCCACGAGTTCAGCATACTTTTGCAAAATAGTAACCGGCTCGTTCATATCCACTGGCATTGCAATCGAGGTCAAATCTTTACCGACGTTCTTACGGAAGAAAGACAATATACTTGAAGGAGGATGATTCCATTCTGGGATGACCACAGGTCTATCCACTGAGTCCAACGGCAAAGGATATAAGTTATTGTCATTATCCTTATCACTAGTGCTTTGGTGAGATTCAGTCTCTTTGATAACGGATAGATTAGTATCCATTCCTGTTTCATGAGACGAGTAATCGGTATTATAAGAGGAGCTATCGTCAGCATCATCATCAGTATCATCCACTATTTCTTCCACATCATCATCATCAAACTGATCCAACTGAACAACACCCCCATTCAGAGCGTCAATATATTCTTTGGCATCGTAAAACTCATTTGAAAATAATGACATCGAGTCATTAACACCGATAGAGTTACGATTGTTATCTCTATTGCTCAATTTGGCTATCAAGTTACTCACGTCATTGGAGATGAAACCCAATTTACTATTCAATTCGTTATTGCCTTTGGTTTCAAGAATCAAGTTGCTCAAATTCGAGTTTATCAAGTTCAAGTCATCCAATAAATAGTTAGGCACACCGTTGACACTGTTGATACCATTATAAGCAGCTCCGTCTTCATTATATTTGATCTCCTTGTGGAAAGTAGCAGCATCTTCATTTTCATTGAAATGTTGTTTTTTCAACATATTGAAGGTATCAATCCAAACTTGGAAGTCAGCTTTGTTCAAAGCTTTCAAATCCCAAACCTCCATTCCTGAGTCGATAATGATCTCAAGTCTTTTCACATTGGCACTGATAATAGACTGATTAATAGGCATCTGACCTCTCAACTTATTATCATTAATCCGGAAATATGACAAAGTCCCATATTTGATATTTAGCACAAAGTATCTCTTGACAAAACCTTGCAACTTCTTTCTTCTTTTCTTCAACAATACACTCTGCAACAATTCCCCATTCTTGGGCCTTAAAATGTTGGAACCATGAGAACCACTTTGCGGGGTGAAACCAGATTGCCCGTTTTCAGCAACAGAACCACGGCCCAAATCACCACCAGTCAATTCATCATCAGTCGGATGCGAAGGTTGAATGGGTGGAGTCACAGGAGACGGATAATCAACCGGTCTATAATTGGTAAAAGACTCAATCGGTAAAATCTTGGTACTAAACAAGATCTTTTTCCCTATGGTTTTGGAGAAAGAATTATCAAATATAAAGGCATACACACCAGGAGTGTTGATATCTAACTTCCCATGGACCAATTCATCAGATATTAATTTATGATAATCCTTAATCAAAGTCAACTCCCCATTATTAATATTAGTGTTTAACGTAGTACTTCTTGATTTGGTTTTGAATATAGGCTCAGTGATTTTGTTGACAGATGTCACGGAATTTGATCTTAATCTTGAACTGCCCAGAGGTGTAGGAAGATTGGAAGAATTCACAGTAGAAGATGAGTTATTCCTTTGAGACACGGACGATTTATCGTCTGAAGGTGAGGAGCTATCCTCAACAATATCATTCTTTCGATAAATGGAAAAATGTATAGATTTCTTCAACGGCTTGACTTGCCAGTCGATCATCGAATTTTCCGGTAAATTGACCCATTTGATCAAAAAATCTTTGGAATGAACCTCTAACGTTTCCATGTTGGGCCGCTAATTAATGAATTTCAGTCTCAATATTTCACAGTCGCTCTCAAAAATAACAAGCCAATAAAATAGTAACAGAATCCAGCCCACCGCTTCTATTCGAAACACACTCTGTATGACTTGGAATATATTTGCTGGGACTTGTCACCGCAATTGCCCGTATGAAAAGATGAATGAACAACTAAACTTAACCGACGTATTATTTATATGCCATGTATCCCCGGACGTGAGGTTGTGGAGAATTATCGTGCACTGTCTATAACACTGGTGCTCCCACGTCGTTAATTAGTTTTAATATTCCGGCTTGTGAAAGGTCACCACAAGACTTAGAATGTTATAACAGTTTAAAGGTACGATAGAAGTACGTTATATATTCTCCCGGCAACTTTTACTTATGCTGTGCAAGCAGTTATTGCATTTATATATTTCTTCCGTCTCGTTTTTCGAGTGCATTTAAGCGAGATAATTAACCATGGTTGAATTCACAGGTTGAGCAGGTGAAAAGTTTACTATTACGGCACTTATTGGACCGGAAACGGAAATTACCCTTTTATATTATCTGTCAAAAGTTATTCTTTTTGAATTCCCGTGGCTATATTGAACTCTAAACATATTGAACTCTAACTTGGGGGGGATCTGTATATTTTAAGCTATTTGTTATCAACGCTCTTCCGTATCCAAGTGCTTGACATGATAAATATGGTTATTACCTCCATAAACCACCATGTTAGAGGTGAACCCAGAGTCATCTTCCTCTTCAAGAGGTCGATCTCTGTCAACTGTATATAATCTAGAAGAATGGTTTCTATTGGTTAGCTGATTGTCTTCGAGACTCAAATTCGTAACTTTATTCTTACTGGGGATTTTTCTAATCAGCAGTAATGGGGACCCGAAATTCGAATGTGGACGGGAAGTTAATATAGGTGATAATACCGGTGACAACATTTCGTCGTCTCTAATTGCTTCGTCTAAAGTTTGATCAATTACTTGTTCAATCAATTCATTCTCCGTAGTGGAGTTTAGGTTTATCATCACTACTGAAGATAGAATACTAATAATCCCCATAACGTAGGTCAAATTGCTCTTTTTGGGATTGGGGTTTGTGGATGGATCATCAGACCTTGTCAAGAATAGAATTAGATAATCGATGAAAATGGTAATGGGGACAGAACTAGTTAATGATAACGACGTAATTAAAGGACTGGTTAATAACAGGGCCAATATGGTAGTGAAATCACTGATATAAGAAAACACTCCGTTAATCAAAATCAGGACTGTTATTGAAGTTGAAGGTGGGGGGAACTCAAAAGGTTCAAGTCCAAACAAGTCAACAAGAACCAAAACTGGAATTCCAAGAAGCATTGTATATAATCCCACCCATCCAAATAATTTTCGTTCATTGGTAGTTTTGTCACCAGTTCCACATTTAACTTTCATTATTATTAAATAAAATGCATACATTAATGCTCCAACTATAGCCAACGTATTTCCTAACACAGGATTCTTAGGAATGAATTTATTATCATCATTTTCCTCACTGGAAGCACCTTTTCTTTCACTAAAATTGACAAGCAAGACTCCTGCAAAACTGACTAATGTACATACAGTTTTCTTGACGGTGAAAGAATCAAATTTCAAAAATGACCCAAGGGCTAACGTGAAGATTGACGTGGTGGAGGACAACACTGTTTGATTGGACGCCGAGGTGTACTTTAAACACGAAAGTGCTGCCGCATTGTATAGATAGTAGATTATAGATACTTGGATGGCTAATACCATCACTTCCCGTCTAGTAAGAGGCGTTTCAAGGCCATCACTATAAGGATTCAGAATCTTCGATGGCTTGGGAGTTTCAGGTCTGAAGAAATGTACCACGTCTGGAATGAAATTCAACACAAAACAAGACCCTGTAATATATGCAAATAGAAAAGGTTTCTGATATGTGTCATCCTTCAAGACCACGTTAACCAATTCTAATCCTACCATCCAAGTAGCCACCGCTATCACAATTAAAATTATCCCAATTCGGAACTTTCGTGCTTCTGTATCATGGATAATGTCTATGATTTCTGAAGCATTATCAGCGATTAATGAGGTGGAATTGAATTCATCGCCTCGAAGAATAGGTGATTTGAGTATTCTTTCTGTTGTATCTGGTGACTGGACCAATCGATGTTGTCTAAGATGCGGTTGGTGTGAGTTCTGATAAGGAGTTCTTCTCACCTGGTTACTGGAGGACTTCCCAGAACTTGCTATTCCTGCATTGGATTGGATCAATGGTGTAGAGTCTGGAGTACCTTCTTGATCTGATGCAGTTACCATCTATAATATTCAAGAAAAGTCGGCTTTATGATGTTTAGAATGCTGACAGTAGAAGCGTATCACTTGGTTATCAGTGCATGCACCTGTCGCATACACCTACCAGTTTCGGCCTGTACATGCAGTTTGCAACCTCTTAATCAGAGCACGACTTACAGTTATAATACATTTAAATATGGAAACTAACTAGTTAGAATGTTCAATAGAGTCCTTTATAAGTGGCTGCTAATCTCTTATCAAGATGTTGTCTAGCTGTGATTGCTTTGTCAGCTTTATTGGCCCCTCTGCCTTTGATGTTTCTTACAACATCAGTAGGAAGAGGAGTCAATAAAGTATCATCATTTGGATGACTGAAGTACACGATAGAATAACGATCTTGACCGGTCTCCTGAACTTTAGCAGGGAATTTAACTCTGTGAATAGTAGATTTCAATAAACCAGCAGTCCAATAACTTAATTGGTCAGCTATATTGACAATAATAGGAGGGGCCATACCAGGGAATTTTTCTTGATTATTTTCAACAAATGGTACGGCTTCCCAACCTTTGGAAATAGGAGAATAAATTTCTAGTCCTTCTTGGTTTTTTTGTTGGAATAATAAAGTTATGGATCCGTAATCAGTATGAGCACCTGCTCTTATAACAGCTTCGGGACTAAGAGACTTTTGACCGGGATAGTGTAAAAGTCTGAATGTAGTACCACTTGGAGAATCAGGTCTGTATTTAGAATCAAACCAGTTTTCTCCTTTACATTCTTCGGTATCTTCAATTTTTAATCCAATAGCAAGCAATTTCAAGATTTTGTGATTCAACTCAGTCATTTTAATAATAGCATTTCTAACTGTTTGTTCCCGTGATTTGTCTTCTTTGAACCACCCCGGATAATCCTTCACAGGTTCTCCGGTAATCAAATTTAATTGGCCAAAGTTCATAGCTTCCTTAGGGTCACCAGCTTTTTGAATACTAGGATCCAAATTCTCTCCTCCGTAGTTAGTATACCCATGATTAGTTTGATCAATAGCAAATTGGCTCTTGTAGGAGTTTGGCAAGTCAAAAAACTGTTTACTAACTTCGAACAAAGATTCCACCTCATCTTGAGTAAAATGGTGACCTTCTATAAACAAAAACCCTTGACTTCCAGCAGCTGCCACCATTTCACCAGCGGTCTTGTCATCGACAGTGCTGATGTCGATGATTTTTAAAGGATTACTATCACTAGTCATTCTTGCTTTACACTCTATTAGACGCAATATCAACCACAAATGCCTTTCACTGTATTGCTATTCAGTTATAAGTGTTGTAAGTGAATAGAAAATAAAGAAAACAGCGGGAACTAAAACTATTAGGGGGCAGCGATAAGGTCTTATATATTCAATGAGATTCGGATCGCCGATTATCAGTAACAGACAAAACCGGTTGCAAATTATTTGGTAATGACACTATGTTGATAAGAGATCAAATTTCAATAATGAATGATGACTATTGGTGTATTAGTATAAGAAAAGAATAGAGTATGTTATAGAAGAGAGTTTTAAATGCTCCAAAGGCTAATAATTTGCAAAAGGGGTCTTTGTTAATATAAATAATTATTGATTGTCTGTTGAGATTATTTGTTCGTTATTCGATTGGCTCGCTCCGGTGATTAGCAGCTTGGCACCAGAGTGAAGCTATCTTTATAATAAGAAATAAAAGACCGGATTTTCAAGGGTGAAAGTATACGTATCTTCACTTATTAAGAATAATGTATAACAGAAGAATTCCACCAAGATTGACAATTTGCAATTTATGAAGCGTATACTGAAGAAACGTACACCAACCTTAGAAGACTGAACCTTAAGACTGAAACAAAAACATTGTTTTCAAGGAATCTGTTTATCGTAGGTATATATAATACAACAATTCAAAAGAGTGCTGGTCTATTCTTCTCAGCATAATCATAACCTTCAATTCTCAATACTGCCATCACCGCTATATTACTTCTCACTTCCCTCACACGTCTCCACAATTTTTTTCCTCAAATAATGGAGACCTATCAAAACAATGTCGGACAAAATACAGATAGTTGACGAGATCCCAGTTTATGATGCCAATATAGTACCGTGTAAGATCAATTATACCGGTGATGCAGACACCAAATCATATTTCACTCCTTCTAAAGATATAGAGAATGACACATCAGTTGCGTACTTCAGAGGCTGTAAATTTGTGGGCAAGCCTGTGGATATTTCTGATTACAACGGATACATTATTGAAAAATCAGAAAGCTTAGTACCAGGTGACACTCCAGAGGACTATAAAGTTGTGAATACCCATGTAACAACAGGCAAGTTCACCAATTTGACGGTCTATGGACACGATCGTTTACCTACTCTGTCTGATCCCTATATATTGACACAAGAGTGGAGCCAATTGAGTAAAGCGATTCACTCTGACTAATCCAAACAGCTGTAGTCATATATAAGACGAACAGTCAAGTGCTTGGATCTCTCTTTTATATAGTGGATTTTATAGGCTTTTGTAATATAGTTAAATACATACGCGTGAGATTCGCGAAAATTATAAATTTGTATGAATCTCTTCCTATCAGAAGATAATGATTCTGATATAGAACCGGAATCCAAAAGACAAAAGACTCAAGAGACAGATTTCGAATCATTAGAAGATTATGGCGACTATGATTCTTCTGAATCTGAATTGGACTGGGAAGATGTGCCTTTAGAAAATCCAAATATACCAGCTCCAGATTCATTCGATATTACCATCTCTAATAGCGATATCCAACAGAAAATCAGTAAAAATGCAGAAAGAATCAAACAAGCAATAGAAGCAAAGAAGCGTAAGACAGCGTTACATAATTTGTCTTTAGTAAGTTATATGCTTCATGCTGATTTACGAAATAGACTATTTAATGATCCTAAGGTATTATCAGTTTTTAAGAAACTATTGCCTGAATCTTTACTTGTCCGTGTTAAGAAATTGAGAAGGTCCATCAAGAAAGGTCATTCAGATACAGATGTCCAGCTTATATATATCCTTAAGTATCAAATTAAGTGGTTCAGATTGAATTTTAAGATTACTAGTAATGGACTACGAGTTTTGGGTTATCTTCCGCCAGCAGTTTCACAATCTGGCCGTTTCGACGATTATTTTATGCAAAATTCCCCGAAATATTCTGATATGAAAGAGTTCATCCGCTTGATCAAAGACTTCAGTCATAATAGGGATATGGGAGCTCAGATATTTACAGGATTATTGAGAGCATTGGGGTTCGAGTGTCGAATAGTATTTTCGTTGCCTGTTATTTCATCTAAGAGTAAGAAACTTCAACCCAAGATTGACAAACAGAAGCTTATTCGAAACAAAGATTACGATTTGCTCTACCCTTATTTTTGGACTGAACTAATAAATCCCATGAACGAATCAGAAATAATAATCTTAGAGGCATGTACTTTTCACGACGAAGAGAAACGATTAACTAGAGTGAATCGATATGGAAAGTCACTTGTTAATTTCTGCTCTATTTACTATCCTTTGCAAGATCAATTCAACGAAATGGATATGAATTATGTAATTGCCTTGGATACGCAAAATCATATTCTTGATGTTAGCGCCAGATATATGAAAAATATCAGCTATAGATGGTTTGACCGACTAGATTTAAGAACGGAATCTGGCCGATCGTTCTTATTATTTCTGTCGTTGATAAGAATTCTAAATAAACTGACGGTGGACAATATCCCGGAAACAGATGCATTAAAGTTTATAGGGCTCACTAATTATGAGGTACCCAAAACAAGAGGAGGTATAAAGAGAAACCCTAACTTCACCAGTCCGCTTACATTGAGATATGATGAAATTATCGAGAAGTCAACTAAACCCATTTGCTGGATTAGTTTAGATGGAACAAAGCTCCCCATATACTTCAAAAATTCCATAATAGTAGGAAAGTCTGAACAGCGGTGGAAATTTCTAGGAAGATCTGTGTTACCAGGGCAGCGAGATCAATATATTAAGACGACAAAATCCTTAGGGCGTCGAACAAAACGGCTCTATTCCTTGAATACCGACCCAGATTTAAATGAAGTTAAACTATACTCTTTTAACCAAACTTGTCCATACATAAAAGAGACAATTACCTATAATGCTGATGGAAGTTATAAATTACCAAGGAACAAGTTCGGCAATTTGGAGATATACAGAGATTCAATGGTTCCCGACGGTTGTTGGTGGTTGAAGTTATCTGATATCGAACATATCTTAAGTTCTAGAATGAATAGGACGCAACACGATATCCAGTTTGTTCCTGTGGTGACGGGTTTCAAGTTTAAGAAGGATGGGTATGCTATACCTGTGAAAACGGGGGTAATAGTTTCAGATCTCCAAGTAAAGCAGTGCAAGAAATTTTGGTTAAGAATGAAAATGAAGCAATATCAAAGGGAAAAATTGCAGAAACAGTTGATGGCTTATAGGGGATGGAGTAATTTCTTGAAACGGTTGAGGATCAAACTGAGAATAGAAAATAACTATTCGGATAAATAGGAAATCCAATAACGTTGATCACTTATAATCTGGAGGAGCGTCAAAGACAGTCAAGTTCAGAAACAACTTGAAGAACCGGAAATTTATGATTGCTCCTGGGGTTATAACTCCTTCAATTCCATCAGATCGATATATACTTATTAGTTCTTGTTCGGATATTTTCATTGGGTCCGATGGCAACCATACTTTGGGAATGTCGTACTTGAAGCATGGGTGCAAGTATAACATCTTATAATTTGAAATTAAATCCTTAGGGATTTCTTCTTCTTTGCTGCCCATTTGGCCCTCATTGCTGTCAGAAATTATGGGCAAATTTGAAAAGTATTTCACATATCGGTTATAGATTGTGAAGTTTCCAAAAATGGTGGCTACTAGCAATGAAGACATTATCCATCCGTGGCCTTTCATAGGGGTTTGACCACTTTGGTTCTTCAGAAGAAAGAATATTCCTATCAAACAGAATTCCAAACAATATATCCCTGCAAAAAGTTGAAGCAAAGCAGAAGGATATAGTTTCCCATTACTTTCGGACTCGTTAATATGACTGTAAATAAAACGGAGGGAGTACTTGTAGTACAATAACAGGAGAAAGAGAATGAACACGATAAATAAGGAAATTAGTGGGGAAATGATTGTATAAGCCAAGCCAATCGATGCGTAAACGGAGTATATTGGATACACCGTACCCCATTTAATTTTCAATAAGGTGGTAATTCTTTTGAATTTGGACCTGGGAGTATTGTCGAACATTTTATACCAAGTGTTTCTCAAAATCAACTGATCGATCCGTAAGAAATTGTTCCCACAAAATCCCAAAGCTTTGACAGCAATGAATTGAAAGAAGAAAATAGCTGATTTGGGTAGATTTGTTGCAAGCATCACTGGAATGGAAGTCGGCTGGTCCACTATCTGTTTGAATATGACGGTGATACTTGACAGAATAGTCACCACTAAGAACTGATGGATAAAGAGAAACCCAAAATACCATCTTTGAAGATCAACTTCAATTTCGGCTCCAGTTAACTTCCCCTTGTAATAGCTGAAGAATCTAAACAAATACATCATCAAATCTGTCAATATGGACAACAAAAGAGATGGCAATATACTTGAAATACATTCTCTAGCTTCTTCAGGCAAACCATAGATCCATCTAAAGAAAGGCATTAATTTGGTCAATAACAGAATTTGCGATATAAGACCAATGAATGACACGGGTATGACGTATAATATCATTAAGCAAATACATGCAATTATCACCAAATATCTTTGGACCAAGGACACCACTCTATTACCTTTTGTCAAGTTACTCCACATAATGTCCCTGGGGTGTACTTCGACTATGGTCTTATCCATGTAGCCCTGGGTTTTGGATAATAGACATTGGTGTGCTGTATAGGCTCCAACTTGTGTGTTGAATTGGATAAAGGCAGCATTGAACTTTTTCAATTTGCCGTCTGTCAATAAAGCTTTTTCATCATCTATGGCTTCTTTCGCTTCCTTCAATTTCTTCACTGACCACAATATTTGATCTTGTCTCTTTTGGAGTATAAATACCCGAAGGGATCCCCATAATTTGAACCTAATACTAGTATTGATGAATGGAATCAGAAGCCGTATATGAATCGGAGGATAGAAATATGGTCTTATTTTAGTCAAATTTGTATAGTGTTCGTATCTCACACTTTCGACCTTTTTATAATATCGTTGTAGATACTTCATTTCTCCCTGCTCTAAAAGACCTAGCGCTTCTTGAGCCTTTCTAACATTCAAATTGGTCTTTTTATAATCGTCCAAATACCACACTGTTTTCACCCCACCAGGAATAGACGAAAATGAGTCGATTAAATTATCTTGATCTAAAAGTTCATTTGGAATATTGGTAACTAGCAACATCTTGGAGATAAAAGACATTTGATGTTTCTTTGCTAGAAGACAACTTTGTCTGATTTTGATGAAGCTTTCCATCTCGTAAACTATGAGCCAATGGAATACCCCGATGGTTACTAGTCCCATGATAAAATGTGCATTCAAGGAATTGACTTTGCCTACTGAAATATTGGACAAGCTCAACTTATCTAAACCCGATGCAGTCATATCACCGCTTCCTCCAGCCACGTTCACGGGAATTAGCACAAGAATATTAATCGTTCCTATAACCACGAAGAATAATAATAAAACATTAAGGAATCTTATGAAGAAATAAGCATCCAAACCTAACGATAAGTAATAATGGATATTGTACCGCAAAGTTGGTGCTACCCAGTTGATAAACCCTTTGGGCAATGGATCAATTCTTTCATTCGTAGGAACACAATAGCTCCTTGGTTGATAGAGACTTTTGAAGATATTTCTAAAGAAGCAAAACATTGTCAATTGAATTGTGCACAAGGATAGTGAAGTTACAATACTTCTAAGAAGAAACCCCAACTCAGTTCCTGAAGAAGAATGGGCATACCCTGTTTGAGTGGTGTTCAAAAACTGATAAAAGGCTTGAGTGTTAAAG
Organism: Yamadazyma atmosphaerica; assembly: GCA_030574775.1. NCBI lineage: Eukaryota > Fungi > Ascomycota > Pichiomycetes > Serinales > Debaryomycetaceae > Yamadazyma > Yamadazyma atmosphaerica. The sequence continues at coordinate 77,840 of JAJMFQ010000032.1, read as the reverse complement.
ACTCCCATATAAGAATCAGTAAGCTCTGTATAGTCATAATCGGCAACGTCTAAGATAGTCAGCATTGTAAATGGGTTTTGTGAATCAGTTGATGTTTTCGCAGCCATTTTTTTAATATCTCGATATTTATTTACAAGTTAAGTATACATCGAATGAGAGTCTATAGACGTTTAAAGGCTACTTCTTCTGGTAAGGTGAAGCTGACGCAGAACATAGGCTTCGTAGGAGCCACCTTTCTTACTAGGTGAAATTTGCAGGCGTCAAAGGGCAAATCATAGTCGATTAATTTGATTATTCTTTGATGAACTCTACGATGCAACACCTCCATTTCGGGTTCCGGTTCATCAGCAGCAAATTTTTCAAAACAGTGGCAGTGTATCACAGGTAATTTGAAATCAGGAACGGATCTGATGATTTTTTCAACCTCTGAATCTCTTGAGTATAACCCTATGAATTCATTTAAAAATGTTAAGGCTGAATCAGGTAGATTCATGACATAATGGTTCAAGAATTTGGGGATTTCATACTTTTCAACTTTATATTCAGCAGGTTTATCTTGCAGAACCTTTCTTTTCTTTACAAGCTTCTTATACTCTACCACCTTCTGCTTTTCAGCCCAGTCTAGCAATAATCTAGGTGACTCGCGGATAAATTCTCTTCCATCTATATTACTACTTTGTACAAAACCAGAAGTTTTGTTGATCTTGATATTCTCCTCCAAATATTTGAAGGAGTGGGGATTCAAGTCATTTGCTAATACAAAAGTATTCTTTTTACCAGCAGGGACCGCAAATGGACCCACACCTGCAAAGACATCTCCAACGACTTCCTGAGGTTTGAATTCATTGATTAATCTTTCGTGTTCAGTATTGAGCCTTGAGTTCCAATATACTTTACTAAAATCAAACTTGAATTTGCAACCACTTTCATTCTGTTCCACAATCAAATCATCTTTTCCTGCCAAAACTTGCATTTTGAAAGTCCGGAATTGGGTATCTATCGTATCCATTTTATCTACTACCGTTTCTACCTTTGGGTTTTTATCCAAAATGACTTGTCCTATCAAGTTCCCATATGGCTTAAACTCGTTCCTCAAATTTATATGTGCTACATGGCCCGCTTGAGCAAAACCACCAGGGACTTCTTCCAACAAGTGTTCAGGCAATACAGCCCTCAAAATATCATCAGTTTTCCAGAATGAATAGTCCATTTTATATATATATGGCTTGACCACAAGACCAAATTCTTTAATATATTTGGCAGCGTTGGCAGAAATCTTGGATTCATAATCATTGATATCATCGATATCTGAATTTAGTAATACCCCTTTCATGTCATCAACAGTGACGATATGTTTGATAGACGGCAAGTATAAGATATCTCTTTTGCAGTCTTTCACAAATTTACCCAACTTCGTAGGATCAGGGAAACAAGCCACAAGTAAATTCACTTCCTTGTGGAAGAAGCTACGGTCCAATTCGGTCATGGACCTATTTATAGGAGGGCCAAACTTACTCATCATAAAATCTCGTCTTTCAGTCTTGTTTATGCGGTGGTAATATTTAATTGATTCGAATTTCAAAAAGGGAGGAACTACTCTTTTGTTAGATGTCCGGAGTAAGGAAATCGATCTGGAAGGGCTAGCGATGGGAAAGAATTTCAGTCGGAGCCAATGACTCATTTACAGCTTTGGCCGTCTTCAGTAACTTTAGCTAATGATAGTGCAATTTTTTCAACTTTAGCGCGATGACATTCGAATTTCTGCTGCATCAACTTCATATTGATAATGGAAGTAGCTGATATAATAAGCATAAGCAAACCATTGCTGGCTACAAGCCACATTGATTCAGATGTAGGAATGTCTGATGAAGAGAATCCCGCCACCGAAAAAAACGAAAGTTCGATGGTTACTCCCGGAGAGTTGGTAACAGATGATCCAGTTTGGATGAAAGGACATGGAACATATTTCTTGAAGAACGACACCTATTCGTCAGTAGCAGGGAATGTATCAAGAGTCAATAGATTATTAAGTGTTATACCGTTAAGAGGTAAATACCAACCGGAAACAGGTGATCATATCGTCGGAAGAATCACTGAAGTTGGTAATAAAAGATGGAAAGTAGATATAGGTGCTAAGCAAGATGCAGTGTTGATGTTGGGATCTGTTAATTTACCTGGAGGGGTATTAAGGAGAAAATCAGAAAGTGATGAATTGCAAATGAGAAATTTCTTAAAAGAAGGAGATTTGTTGAATGCTGAAGTTCAAAGTGTATTCAGTAACGGTAGTGCTTCACTTCACACTAGATCATTGAAATATGGGAAATTGAGGAATGGAATCTTCTTACAGGTTCCTTCCAGCTTAATCATAAAGTCCAAAAATCATTCCCATGACTTACCAGGAGGTGTGACGGTGATATTGGGGGTGAATGGTTATGTTTGGTTGAGCAAGACGTCAACTACAAATCAACAGTCTGGCGCTAATGGTAATCAGAACAAAGTTCAATCCGGCATAGATTCTAAGGGAGCATCTTATAATCCAGGGCAGGGATCTGTATCGATTACAAGATTAGAAGAGGAGAGTTCTTGGGAAATTTACAGCGACAAGAACGACCCAATAAGCGCCAACATTAGGGATAATATTACGAGGTATTATAATGTGATAAGAGCTTTGAGCTTCGGGGAATTAGGACTCACAGAACAAAGAGTAATAATGGGATATCAAGCCAGTTTGCAGTTTTCTCATGTGGGAAAACTCGTGGACAAAGAAGCCATGGAGACAATATGCCAAGATATCATCACCAACGAGAAGATGAGAGGTAATATGTAGAATAGAATAACGAATAGATAAACGCAAAAAATGTCTTTGTATTATTAACGACAAAACTATGTATATTATGTAAAATAGTATAAAATAAAACAAAAGGAAAAAAAAATGACATGGAAATCGTGTCAAATGAAACCTTTTAAGAAATGAATATTCCAAAATTACTAAGTGAAGTTCTTGGAGAATCTCTTCAAGAACAAGATCTGGAATATCCCCACCACAAATATTATAACCAAGATTATAACAGTCAAGACTGTGTAGCGAGAAAATATTTCTTCATTGACATCTCGTAATTTAGATTCCTGCTCCAAAATATTAGTCAAAATTAATTCCGAGTTTTGTAGATTCTCTACAACGTTGTTTAACTCGTTTTCGAGGACGTTAATTTCATGGTCGAATTCAACTTCATTCATGTTTTTCAAATGCTTGTTGTCATTATCATTAGCCTGGAATTTGTTGAAATATCTGGAATATAGGTCGTAGTTGGTTTCGTGCATACTTGATACATCTCTTAAGTTGACTGTCAATTCAACTTCTCTTGGGGATGGTTCGAACGACCAGGACCGATCGTTATAAATATTGTCAAAACAAATGTAAATAAGATTTTTCCCTTTATCATTATTCAATAATTCATCCAATTTCTTTGGATCTTTACCCCCTCCGTTTGGGGCGAATGGAGACAACTTGTCGATTAAATTGGCCCTGGGATGTTTGGAGTTATCATTTGGTTGGGGCTCCAACGGATCATTGTTCAAGTTTCTTAGTATCAACGAGATTTCATTTGTTATGTCATTCGAAGCCCTCAATAAATTGTCTTCTGAATCAAATATCTTAAGATTCAAGTATTGTGATTTAGGTCTGGTACCACTGTCTACCTTGACCAAGAGAACTTCGTCATTATTAGTATGATATCCCAAGCATCGGCGCAAATTCTTTAATCCGGAATAATTGTCAGTGTCACCTTCTAGCACCGGGTCGATAACCATACCTATACTGCAGACACAAGATAGTAGTTGTGACCACACTAGAATTTTACCTATAGCGAATAAATTCATGTTTAACACGTCTTCTGACTGTTATATCTTTGTTGTTGGTGCTTTGGTCCAGGAAAATATATAGGTACCGTCTTGAATTGGGCGATTTGTCGATTCTGAATGTATATGATTAAAGGAGAATCTTGTTCCTTTGTAGTTTTTCCTGCTAAATTGTTGTTATATCTATGGAAATCGTCGTTTCTTGTATCATATGAAGCAAACGTTGCAATAACAAAAAACACAAGAAAAGTAGTCTTCAAACAATGAAAACGATATCAACACGGGGAATAATAACAGATGAAGCCTCAGTGATTTCTATAAGCGTTTTATAAGGTGTCACTCGAACTTCTTCCAAACTTCTTAATGTTCTTCTGGGGCCGTATCCGAGTTCTCCTTCTGTAGCAGGTTTTCTTGGTTTATATGGTCAACGAGAATTTCAAAAATTTTCGGACCGCGAATTACTGCAATTCCAAGGTTTCTATACATAGAAGCAGCGAAGAGAATATATTTCTATTTACAAGACTCTTGTTCTATGAGCAGCTGAAGCCTAAATTCGAAATCCCACTGGTCTACTTGATCTATTAATTCTTGAAGTTTGTAACCGGCAAGACATCCGTCCACATCATGGAGTGAATAATTGCACCGATGGTCAGTGACGCGATTCTGGGGATAATTGTAGGTTCTAATTTTATCTGATCTGTCGGTAGAAGAAACTTGATCGGTACGTAGTTTTTTCTGTTCAGCAATCTCTTTTTCCCGTTCTAAGGCTGCCAAACGAGAACGCAAGATGGAGAAAGCCTTTGCTTTATTTCGAGGCTGCGATCTTTCATCTTGCTGCATCACCATAATTCCGGTGGGAATGTGCACAAGACGTACTGCCGAATCGGTAGTGTTAACATGTTGACCCCCTTTCCCACCTGCTCGCATGGTATCTACTCTTACTTCACCAGGCTGGAACTGTCTTTCATCATTCAAAAGCGAATTTTCGTTCCCATCACTAACTTTGGGCAATACTACTACTGCCGCTGTTGAAGTGTGGATACGACCTTTTGTCTCAGTAGTAGGAATTCTTTGGACCCTGTGGATTCCACTTTCGTGTCTCAAGTTATTGTAACTCCCTGGCTCATCGATGGCCAAAATAATCTCGTTAACAAACCCATTACTTCCTTGTTGTTCCAGGATCACCTCCCATTTCCACTTCATATGGTTAGCATAGTTCATATACATGTTGGCAAGATCTTTAGTGAATATCGCTGCCTCTGAGCCCCCCACTCCTGGTCTTAGTTCGAGTATACTGGCATTATCAGCATGTTTTATGGGTGGCAATAACCGAGTCTGAAGGATTTGTGTTGATTTCATTAAATTAGGTAGCACATGGTCTAATTCTTCTTCAACATCGCTCATTAGTTCTGGATCTTGGATTTCTCGTAGTCCTTCAATTATCTCTTGACCTTGATTGTACCGATGGTAGTGATCCAATATAACTGACAAATTCGAGAACCTACGGTTTGTTTCCTGGTCATAGTTTCCATCATTGATCTTACCTTCTAAAACCTTGAACTCGTGTTTCATCACTTCTACTCGCTTTAATAGTAGCGGATGAACAGTAGGTATTATAACTTCTTCATCAGTGCTATAATTTCTCAATCCGAGGAACTGACTACCAGAGCAACTAAGAGACAATCTGGGTCCATTGATGCTTGAGATCTGGCAACTTCGTAGCGTTCCCTGGAACCTTCTTAAAAACATCAGTAGCAGAAGTTGAAAAATTAATTGAGAACAGTTTTTCTCGCTATAACTATCATCTCATCACCATATATAATGGCTACAGACTCCAAACCAATTGCCCTAGAAGACTTTGAGCAAGCTCTAGAAGACTTACCGGAAGACACTCTTACTTCTGTAAGAAGCCAATTGGAAAATTCTGTTTCCAAGTTGAAGTCGACAAACCTGGAGTTGCAACAGGAAATTGACAGCCTTAGGGCCAATGAAGACCCCCAATCCCAGGAAGATATAAAGTTGTATCAGAGTATAATAGAAGAAAATGAACAAGTGATACAGAGTCAAACTTCCCGAATACAATTGATCATCAAGAAATTACAACAAAAAGGACTATTGCCACCTGAACAAAGCCATGACCATAACGAGAGCGATAATAACGAGGTTTACCTTTAATATGAATATATTTACAAGTCTATATATAAGGATTAATTCTTACTTCTTTTTAATTGGAGTGTACTCTGTCCCGAAAAGTTTGTTCAAGAAAGGCTTCTCTTCAAGACTGATTGGATCCTTTGGCCGCTTACACACCAATAACCAGGTGGTACCGAAATGCACTCTCTTTTCATAAGTGATATCTAAGCCAGCATCATCAACCAACTCTCCAATGTCTAAATTCCATCTACAGGCCCAGGTTTTCATTCTTTTATCGGACCGAAAGTCTAGATGATTGTTGATGAACTCCCAGGTACTTCTACCGTGTTCCAATAAGACTATTCTTCCTCCAGGTTTTAATAGTTGACTCATGTTTTTGAGCGCTTTGACAGGGTCTTCGTGTGAACATAACCCAAACGCTTCAATAACCGTATCGTATTTGACATTATCATTCCCATGAGTCAAGTTAACCAAATCCTCGGCTCTTCCAACCGTGAAAGCTGCTTTGGAAAACCTGGGGTATTTATCTCTGAATTTCTTTTGAGTAACTTCCATCATTTTATTAGAAGAATCCAAAAACGTTATGGAGTCAACAAGATCCGGACTGAAATAAGGAATATTTCTACCAGTTCCACAGGCAATTTCCAACACATCACCTCTAGCTTGTTTCATAAGCCACTTTCTTCTCTTTCCCAACAACATGGCCCTCTCTTCCCATTTGATTTCATCATCATAAGCTTGGGCCTTTTCTTCGAAAAATGCAGTAGTATCCTCCGGATCGGCAATATGAGGGTTATTATGATTTGAAACCGTTACTGGTTCTTTCTCTGCACCTTCACTAAGATCAGATTGTTCATTTTTATCCAACACAGGAGCTTTTTTGGTGCTGAATCTCGCTTGTTTTTGATACCACTGGTCTAAATCTTCAGGAGTTGGCTCAAACATCACATCTTTCTCAAGCAAATGCTTTCTTCTGAACTCTTTTCTCATCATTTGATAGAGTCTGTATTTCTTCTCTTCTTTAGGCCTCAAGCTTTCACTACTATTCGCCTTCAATTTCAAGTATTCATATTCACTAAGACTGGTGGGATCTTGTTTGTACTTTTTCTTTATATGTTCTATTTGCTTATCCTCATAGTATCTGTCTCGCATATAGAAGTAAAAGGCCACGCATAGAACCAAGAACCCACCGATATAATAAACGGTCATGCTCTTCTTAAATTCTTGACTTTCGAAATATAAAGCCCATTGTTTCCATTTTGGGAGGGATTCCACCTTCTTTTTATTCTTATGTTCCTGGGAGTTCACAGGGAATGGATCACTGGAATACAATCTTGCTTGTAAAGATGAATGAGTTAAAAGTAATTTAGGAATCGATGTACCAAGAGGAAGAATTCCCTGCCTCGGTATTATACCTACTCTGTTTCCAAGCAACAACGGAAGCCTTACTCCTCGCATAGCTCCTCCTTTGACTCCCACCATTTTATCTAACTTCTTCCTCATCATACATAAAACGATCTTGAAAAATTCAAACATTTCGTGTATACACCATTTCGCGTCAATCGAAGTTGACCGCACTGATGGCAAATATGATAATCGTTATAGTAAGAGCTAAGGTATTCTATTGGTGATACATTGTTAATACCCTTAGTTTGTGGAACCACCTGGAACTAATTCTTCAAAAACATGTCAGGAAACGTTCCATCACCGGTGCTAGTCGAGGCCAGAGAATTGGCTGCCAACGGACAGTATCAACAGGCCGAAACGAAGTATGGCCAATTGATATCGGGGGCTGCTAATGAAGGCAAACCGTCCAATAAGGTTCTTCAAGAGCAGGAATTAGGAATATTGGAGTTAGGGAAAATCTACCAGTCCCAACAGCAGCCGGAAAAATTGAAAGATTTGATAACTGAATCCAGATCAGTATTGGGAAATTTTGCAAAATCCAAGACAGCTAAGATTGTGAAGACTTTGATTGAATACTTCGATACGATTCCAGAAACTCTTGATTTGCAAATAGAATCCACCAAAGATAGTATTAACTGGGCCGTGGATAGCAAATTGTCGTTTTTAAGACAATCTTTGCAATTGAAATTGTCGGATTTATTATACAAAAAGGGCCATTATCAAGAAAGTTTGAAGATTGTCACAGAATTATTAAGAGAATATAAAAAATTGGACGACAAATCGTCTTTGGTGGAAGTTCAATTGTCCGAATCCAAAATCTATCATGCGTTAAGAAACATTCCCAAATCCAGAGCCTCATTAACAGGAGCTAGAACATCGGCTAATTCGATTTATTGTCCTACCATCTTACAGGCCGAATTGGACTGTCAAAGTGGAATCTTAAACTCCGAAGATAAAGATTACAAAACCGCGTTTTCATACTTCTATGAATCTTTTGAAGGGTTCAATTCTCAGGATGATCCCAGATCAATTGACGTGTTGAAATATATGTTATTGACAAAGGTGATGTTAAATTTGGTGGATGACATAAACAACATTTTGAGTCACAAGAATGTCATGAAGTTTCAATCGAGAGACATAGATGCCATGAAGGCTATATCCAGTGCTTATTCTAATAGATCTTTAAAGGAATTCGAGACTGCTTTAATAACTTATTCCAAAGAATTGAAAGCAGACCCTATCATCAAAAACCATTTCAATGCTTTGTACGACAATTTATTGGAACAGAATCTATTGAAGATCATTGAAAGTTATAGTTGTGTGGAATTGTCACATATCTCCAAGACTATAGGGTTAAATTTGCAGCAAGTGGAAGGGAAGTTATCTCAAATGATTCTAGACAAGGTGTTTTATGGAGTGTTGGACCAAGGTAATGGATGGCTTATCATCTACGATGAGCCAAGAAATGATTCTACCTATGAAGCTTCATTGGATTTGGTCAAGAACCTTTCGAGTGTTGTCGATTTATTATACGAAAAAGCCGCTTCATTAAATTGAACTATGTTAATGTTACATTAATTAAATAATTATCTAGAATAGATATCTAACCATAGACTCCCATCATGCAAAAATCCCTCTTACTCCTCTTTCACTAGCTACTAAAGAGACCTCACCACACTTATTGAGGAATTCCTTCAATTTCCCACTCTTTATGAAGCAGGCCAACAAATCATTTTCGTCTTCATTAGCCACCAACTTGATAAGATCGAACGATTTCTGAAGATAGTTTTGATTGTTGAATCTTGAATATTCATATATCTTCAATAGTTCAATAATCAAATAAGGAATATACAAGTTTCTGAATTCTCTTAGGAGGTCATTGTTGGAATTAATAAACCATTTCATTATTAAATTATTCAATTGTTTAGTGGTCTTTTCAATGGAATTTTCAACGGCCTTACTTACAAAGTTGGATTTGTCGTTGCCATTGTCGTCGATGAATTTTTTCCATTCGCCAATCGATATTAAGCCTTGTATCAATGAATCATAACTTATTAATTCTTCTCTGTCTTCATCATTGATGATAGGAATGGGTGAAACTGATCTATCGGAATTGAGTAAACTCTTGGTCCCCAATTCATTATCGTAACTGTTAATGATCTGTTTGAAGTTCTTCTCTTTGGCAAATTCTTTCAAAGCAGCCAATTTCCCACACAATAAGAACCGCTTGATGATGATGATGGAGACAATTATCACATCCTGTGGCATGTTGTTTATTAAAAACCAATCAACTGATTCATATAATAGCTTATCAACTGGAGTTATGCTAGTGACACTGTCTTTAATTTCAATGTTCAAATCAGACTTGTAGTAAGTTTCTGTTTTATCTAGGATCTTTTCTACTGTTTTCCGCAAGAAGAAATTCATTCTTTCTTCATTGGATTCCCCATTGCTATCATTGAAGTACTGAATTCGTTTGGCGATTTTGATCTGATTGATTTTTTCCGACTTATCGTTGAGATTGATTAGAATGTCTGAATAAGATTCCAAGGCTTCAGAATCATTAGGTATAAAGGGCAAATAATGAGGAATCAAATCGAAATATTTGAAATTGGCCAAATTATCAATATACATCTTCATGAGCTTCGAGGTGTCATCCGGATGCAAGGTTTCTATCTGTGTGGAATCGACAAAAATAGCCAAATGAGTAATGATTCTCAATAAAGTGTTATTATGATACACCCGGTTACTTGTAGCACTGGATTTGACAATGTCTGCTACTAGCGGGTGGACTTTTTTGATCAACACCCCACCAATAACAATTCTAATTGGATGTCTTGATTCCTGGGCTATTTTACTGTTAGAGTCAGTCAGTAAGACATTCAAAATCGCCTCAAGATTATCCACCTGTGGTTTCGGAATCGACATCACTAAGTTTTCTGGCTCCTTATCGCCCAACTGGGATTCATAAAACTTTATGGTTTCATAAACAACAATCTGATTACAATATAACAATAAACTTTGATTCCAATCATCTGATTCTCGTAAGTTTTCATCGATGTTTGATCCAGATAGATAGTTATAAATCAATCTCTCGTATTTGTTAATTGTTGACTGCTGACTTAATTTGTATATGGACTTATAATAAAGAAGCTTATGCTTGCAACCGTGCAATTGATCAGGATCAATATTAACAGCTTCAATGTATTCTCTGTCAGCAACTTCATCCAAACAAGGTAACATACCCCCAACCATAATCATGGACAATGTATAATTACCCGATTCATTAGCTAATGCTAAGGCCCCATCAATGTCATTAGTCAAGATCAATTTGTATATCGTCTTGAATATTATATCGTCATTTTTAATATCATCAGGGTGTAGAGACTTACCAGTTCTTAAAGGACCATCAACATCAAGTTCGTTAGAATAATTGTGTTCACCGCCAGGGGCTAATACGTTCAAGTCATTAGTTTGCATGGCCTGTTTTGTGTGTCTCCATTTGCTAGTTAGCGGTAAATCAGACGTGTCTATCGTGGGGGAATTGTTTCGAATCCATGACATAATGATACTTAATTCTGCCAATTTTGTGTTTGTAATTTTGAAGTGTTCCTCTTTAACAGATAATGACGAATGCAGGGTTATTTTTGGAGTTTCGAATTTGGATAATCTGAAATGGTACAAGATTTCCACCAAATCCCATAATTTGGTTTCCAATTGCCAATTGTCAAACTCTTCATACAACCCAGAGGATGGGGCCCCAGAATCATCAAATAATTCATCTTTCACTTGAATTGCTTTGGTGGAACTCACATCCTTGAATTGTTTGATAAGCTCAAGAGGATCCAATTGATGATGTTGGAGCTTTTCTAAATACTCACAAAACTTGGTCTCAACACCCACATTTACCACCTCAATATCGGGGTTTGCGCCGCTGCTAAGTTTCGGGTCAGCGCTGGAAGCTCTATTAATGAAGGAATCCCCGGAAAAAGTAGCAGATATCCCCAAACTACTCCCTGTTTTGTCCAAGTCCATGGTTTATGCTACCAAATGTTGCAAAGTTGTTGTGAAATCTGTTGAACATTTCTCATTATATGGTAACTGCACGCCCATACCATCGGACAGCGGCTAGCAGAAACCTGTCATGACTAAGGGGTGCAGCATAGAACCAGTTGATATTCACAGCATAGTACGGTTGAAAAATGGATATTAACACGGATGGAGACAATAAAAACGATCAATTGATACTAGATGATCCTACTCCAGAACATCAGCCATCAGAAGACCAAAAACATCTGAATCAAACCGGCCAAAATGGAGATGGATTAGGATTAGCTGATGAAGATAATAATCCGTTTCATCGCCACCTGATTGATATAGATAGAGAAACCGAAGATGGAACCCTAATAGGAGACTCCAACAATACCCCGGATGAGTCTGTTCTTCTTTATCATAACGAAAACCAAGGGACTCAAGCACCTATGGAATCTATACAGATAAATCACGAGAGTAGAATTAATCGATTATTACGGCCCAATTCCAACGTAAAGGTTCAAATAACAGAAGCAAACAATTCCAGTGAAGGCATGGCCAATTCCCTGAAGAAATATATTGTATATACTATCAAATTGATTAATGAAGAAAACCCTAAGGAAGAGATCCAGATCAGAAGACGGTATAGTGATTTCGAAAGTTTAAGAGAAATATTGACCAAGATTTTCCCATTAGTGATTATTCCACCAATTCCTCCTAAGAACTATTTCAATTTTTCCATGTTGAATAATCTTGTGGCTTCTAAAGGACAACCAGCAAATGGAGCTACCAGCAATAACAGTAATAAACCAGAGTTAGCCAGTGATTATTCCTATATTAATTCTACTCATTTGAATAGCAACAGGTTGATAGAGCATAGGAAGCGGCTATTGACCAACTTTTTGAATAATTGCTTGCGTATTAATCAAATCAGGAACTTGGAATTTTTCACCAAGTTTTTGGATCCAAATACAAATTGGCAGGATGAAATCAATTTGATTTTAGGTCAATTGCCTAAGGATATTTATCATCTGAATCCAGAAAATGGATTGAAAACTGATTCCATTTATTCAAATCTACCTTATCCGTCTGGTAAACATATCAACATGTCATTTTTGAAGCCGTTGCTGAGCAATTCCAAAAAATTGACTAAAAAGACTAATAAGTTGATCAACGGGGGATCAGAAGAGCTGGAATCTCGATCAAGTCCTCCAGATGGACAAGCCCCGGAAGGACAACCTCCAGAGGAGAATTCTCCTGATGAATCTTCTGACAATCTGCCAAATGTCTCAACTGGCTCTGATAAGATTGTAAATACCTCGCATCTAGATGACATCAACAAAAAGATCATGGACAATTTCATTGGATTGGGTAATGATTATACTGAACTAGGAAGCGTTTTCAACTCGTTCTCATTGATTTTAGCCGACTCTCCTATAATACGGTCTAAATCCAAAGAGACAGAGGAAGATAAAGACAATGCCAAACTAAATCTCATATTGGACAAAATGGGCCAAGTGTTTGACCGGTCGTATATCACCATGAATTCTTTGATTAACGATCTTGAGACCAAATTCTCCGAACCTCTAGGTGAAGCAGTACAATACACCACCATTTTGAACTTCATCCAAAAGTTCCAAAGGCGGAAAATCAAGCAAAAACGCTTATTGGATGATGATTTGAAAGACAAGAAAAATACGTTGGAGCACTTGTTAAAAGCAGAGGAAGAATCTTCCCGGATGGAAAACGTCATCAGAGACGATCAAGTAACAAATAACAATAACTACCAGATCAATAATCAAGCCTCTGGATACGGGTCCAGTTCAAGATTCAAATTCCCCAATATGAATTCTATCAAGAAAATCACCCAATATGTTAGTGATATAATGGACCAGCACCCTGAAGAAACCAGAAAACAAAGAATCTCAGGGTTAAAGACCAAGATTAATACTCTCGAGAAATGTCAGGGGATTATGTTGGAGGACATATCGTATATTACTGATGAGCTTGGGAAGAATTTCCAAAATTTCCACAATAGACAACTCAAAGTAATTTATGATATTTTGCTATGCTATAATGGATTTTTGGTCAGTTGGGCGAAGAAAAACTTGGACATTTGGGAAGAAGTCAGAGAAGAGATTGTCAACTTATGACAGGTTCATGTATTGCACCGTATAGCTATTTGAATATCTTATTCTATATCTCTAGTTATGTATGTAATGATCATTTATTTATTTGTCTATGCTTGTTTTCGGAGATAACTGGTGACAGCAGCTCCCCATTCAACCGAGTTCTTGTAAATAGCAATATCAGAAGGGAACTTTTCAACAGCTCCAGCCAACCGTTGACATATCTCTGGACCCCCTTTCTTCAACTCACTTAAAGGTTCAAGGTAAGTTCTAATAGAGAACACAACCGCATTGGACTTGGGTAATCGGGTCAATACTTGTCTTTCACTTCTATAGAAAACCTTATCAAAGTCAAGGTCTTCTTCTTTCAAAGGAACAATCACCGTTTCTTTCGCCTTATTATGGCCCTTATTTTGATCATCAACATAATACAAGTCATGAGTTTGGATCGAAAAGTTACTTCTGGTCACAAATTGACCTTTTTGGATTCTATTGAAAAACCGATTCATAGACATCTTCAATTTAGATTCATATCCAGGTATGGGGTGGTGTACGAAAGACAACGGTCTATTGAAACGATCCGCAGGGTTGAATCCAGCAGCAAAGGCAAAAATGCCTCCTTTGAAATAATATTCATCTTCTTCGTTCTGGTGTTTGGGGTCTTTGAGTAATATTATGAAGTCCTCTTCGATTGTTTTAGTAAGAGTTAATAAGTATTCTTTAGCTTCATCGAAGTTGGTCAGTTCGGACGCAGACGCAGGAACATGTTCCTTGGTGATTTCATTGTAAACCTTACCATCGACTTTCCGGAAGTACTTGGGATACTTTTTACATAAGTAGGTTATAACAATATCATAGAATTCTGTGATTGCCGGGATGGCTTCAGGAGTAACAAACACACTACTGGCTTGTAAGTCTTTATCTTTAGGATACGATGGATGGTTGTTATTAACAATCTTCCATTTTGTATCGATTGTGTTCAAGTAGCTGGGTTCTATTAATAACCAATCTTGAGGATCCAACCTCTTAATTCCCATAGTTAACTTATATTCGGCATCTTTGAATGGATAAGATTTTAACCCCGGGGTTTCATTCCATACAAAGTCGGAACTGACTGGTTGGATGTTTTCGAGGGTGATGCTACCCTGTCTGTCGTAAAAATTGGATCCAGTCCGCTTAGTTTCTGGTTTCGAAACAATTCTAGTTCCACTGAAGAGACCAGAGACCTTCGCAAGTATAATTCCCACTGCTATCACAACTGACAATAAAGGAATCACGTGGATTTCACCATCATTCAATATTTTTTCCAAAACTATGGATCCCATGAATACTTCTATAGATTCAGCCTCTTGTAATGTTACTTAGAGCGAGGAATGATGCTTCTATGTTAGCTCTTAAATACTTTAGACACATCATAGCTTATCGGTACTAGCGCAGGTAAGCGCGTTACGAAAAAGGAAATGGAATCCGGGGCTTCGGTAACAGCTTCCGTAGGAAGAGACATGGAGTTATTGGGACAGAGGATGGGAATGAAAGCTGGGTTGGGGTTGGTGGTATCTGGAGCTTGCTCAAAGATAATTTAAACCTTTTCACGTACTTTATGAGACTGGGAGAGTCTAGTAAGGATGGAGGAAGTAAATTTCAATCACAGTACATTTCGAACCATTGCAGTTCATTTCAAAGCAACCGGACTGAAGGTAATACAACATTCCAGCACTATCATGTTAAATACCCGAACTAATCAGTCTCGGCACTTTCTTCACTCTCCTCGCTCTCTTCACTTTCTTCACTCTTTTATCACTATTAACATTTAGTTGCAAAAAAATCTCCATATTCAGATCGCGATGATGAGAAAAAAAATTTCAATGGCTGCATGAAGATATAACAAATATAAGTAAAGATGTCCCAGGATACATTGACGCTTGTTTCCAAGTACCTAGACTCATCTAGAGTCAATAGTATCATTATAGATATTTCTAAAGACCTTGAAACATCTTCCGAAAATCTAGAAACACTTTGTGATTTATTAGACCAAGTAGATGAGAACACCATCTCAGCAGTGTATGAAAATTCAAAGGTATTTGTGGATAACCTTATTGATAACATTACTGAAAGAAATCGATTCCAGGATTTCTGTAAATTATCAGAAAAGCTTCCAAAGCTCTATTTATATTTCACAGACAGAATCCATAGTGTGTTGAGCGAATTCATACATAGTTCTTCTCATAAATTTATTCCTGAGATCACATATCCCCTTGAAGACTTATTGCAGTCATTGACGTTGGAGGATGATAAAAAGAAAGATTATGAAATTGAATACATTATGTATTTATTACACTTTTTAGAGGAATCTTTCACGTCTTCTTTAGCCGCTGTAAAGGGCACCCATAAACTTGATCAATTGTTGTGTTTGTTTGTTGCATTTAATATGGAAGATGTGTACACCATTATACTAAGAATATTGAAATTAAGAATCACTTCAATTATCGAGTTTTCAAGTCAAGGAGACTTTTTCTGGAATATTATTTTTGCATTGGTTTCCAATCCCAGTAAGAGTCATCAAACTAATGGTTACATCTTGTGGTTGAAGTACCTTAACAATGATGGTACTGACACGTTCAAAGAGAATCCATTTTTCCAAACACAGATACTACAAAACGAGCGCTATTTTGATTATTTGCAACATGGACTTGTCAGTGAAGCTCATGAACATAGAAAGCTATGTATTTCCATATTGAAGGTATCAATTTTGTCCATAACCTCTGATATCAACACAGAGATATTCAAATGGGCTGTTGCTCATAAAAATAGCTATATGAAAGAATGGGAACGGTTTTTGACTGTTTTCGAGATCATGGCTATCGATACCTCCTTGCATCAAGCTGAAGCTGCTTCAAGTGATATCATTGGCTTAATTGCTTCTGACTCGTTAATCCACCCATCTTGGGGTTTCAGATTGTTATCCACCGGGTTTAGAGCTGGAACTGATTCCATAAGAAAATTCACTCTCAATTTATTGTTATCCATTCCTCCCAAGGATTTGTACTTAATGAAATTTGCTTTACCCATCTTGGAAGATATATTCTTGCCCTATGTGATGATTGCTAACCACTTGATAGTCGTTGATGAACAATGCTCGTATGCTGAGACTTTGAGATCATTTATAAAGAGCATGATTGACAGTTGCCAATCTGTGGAAGAAGTACAAGCTCTTGTTGGCTCAATATTCAGAGTTATTAACAATTCAAAAGATGCCTTTGACCCATGTAAAATCTATGTATTATTCGGAGTTCTCCTGGGCCTTGAAGCTAGACAAGAGTTGATCCTTGACTTTGGTATGCATGGTGGGTTCTTAATATCTTTATTTGAACTTAAGTCGGAAGGGATCTTATATCATAAAGTACTTCAAACTATAAACTTGAGATTGTTGTTGAAATTCAAATTTGATTTGGCTCCATTTTTGAAATGTGTGGAGAAATTCATAAGGTTCAATAGTGCTGCCCTTATAAATGATAATTTGCAACTTTTTGAGGACTACTTTGGACAATGTCAAGTGAAGAAACCGGATTTAGCTAAGGACTTTGACGATCCATTTTTGAACGCCATCTCTTATTACTTTATGGGGATTCTTGATGGAGATAAAGAGTTGCAACTTTTTGAAGATTCCAATGTTTTTGCCAATCTAATGGGGTCTCAACTCGATTTATCCGTATTCAGCACATCCAACACTAATGATTGGATTCAAAATAACATATCCAAGTTCCTTGAGTCGCCGGAAGCTTTCAGTTCTGATACTTTTGAAGCTTTAAGCAAATCGTCTGATATACAAGTTTGCAGTAATTTGAATACCTACAATTTGTGGTTACAGATCAAGAAAGATGTTTTACTGGAACAAGAATCAGTTCTAAGGAGTGTTGTATTCAAGTATAAATTCTTGAATTGTGTTTTAATAGGGAATTTGGACCATAGCTCCATCCCATTTACCCTTGACACATTGATTGAGCTCAAGAAAGAGGCTTTCAGTAATGTTAAAAATAGTAATGTTCAAGCCAAAGATTTCTATAAAGTGAAAGAAGAGTTTCTTGGAGAGTTTTTTAGAACCATAAACTACTTGACCGATAAGGGCCATATAAATGGTTCCCATGTTGGTCTTATCTTGAATGAAATTTCAGCCAATTTATCTAACTATGGGTCCAATTTCCATATTACTTCGTTCTTGAATAAATTCTTGAACCTGGACATTGTCGAAGGGTCCACTGATGAAATTGCTTTGACTCTGCAAATCTTGCTTGAAATTTGGGACAATTTAACTGCAATAAGACTTCAGTTACATCAAAAAGATTTGCATAAATTGTTAATCGAAACTATATTGCACCCAAAAATTTTGGACTTCGCCATTCAGGATGAAGAGACAGTGGACTCTTTATTGGTGTTTGTGCTGTCTGTAGTTAAGAATTCTGTTGCCAGAAGAAGCTTATTGCCAACCTTGACAAGCTGCTTGTCCAGCTATCAAATTAAGCATCAAGAGAACTTCAACCGGTCCACTTGGTTATGTCAAGTATTAGTGGAATGTTTTACCATGTTTCAATTAAAGTCGAATGCATTCAAAATTGAGCCTGTTGTTGGGGACCTTTTTGATCAACACTTTGGAAGTCCCGAAACTCCTATCTATTTGAAGGTATATCAGATTCATGAAATTGCCAGTAAAATCAATTTACTTGCTATTTTCAATTCCATTAAGTCTCCATCATTCGCTGGTCATCTATTAGAGTATATTCTCAAAAACCAAAAGCAATTCAACTTCTACAAGGTCATCAAATCTACTGATGCCTATGAGCAATGGATAAGGCTCCGTCTCACCACCATTATCTTGAGTATTGTCAAAGTCATTGACAATGATCTAATGGCAAAGAAATTGCATGTATTTATTGGATTATTGGGCAGCGATCCAAGTCCATTGGTGAGAATTTATTTGGAGTGGATTGTATCTTTAAAGCTAATTGACTTGCCCCAATTCCAAACCCAATTGTTTGACGATTTACTGCTGTTGATGGGCACAAAAGAAGTCAAGCCTACATTGGTTTGCTGCTACCAACGTATATTGATGTTAATGATTGATCAATTACCTTCATCAACCTCCACAAAAGCAGACCTTTTGCAAAAACTATTAAGCATAATCATTCCTGGTGCCACTTCTAATAAGGCTTTGATCAGACATTTCTCAACTTCCATCATCTGTAATGTCTATTCCCGATCCAATGGTGACATGCCAGACTATATCCCCTCATCCATATGGCAGATAATGGGTAATGTTTATAAGTCTGCTAGCAATGCTATAGATTTGAAAACATATAGAAATGGAGATGCAATTTTGTGGAATATTGAAAAAGATTTAACCTTAGTCAATATCTCAGGAGTCATCTTAATGAGAGCTAGTGATCATATTATTGAGTATGTCACTCAACAGCAGATGTTGACCTATTTGTCGCCAGAACAAGTCAGTAACTTGAATATCGAAATTGGTGAGGACAAGAAAGAGTATTGGGTACCATATCGGAAGAACCAGGCGAAAAAGTCTACTGTCGCCGTTTCTCCGGCTGAATTACTCAATAAAAATCCATTGCAAACAAAAAGTGGTGCCTGGAGTTCAATCATTGATGTTGATGATAGCAGAGGCACTGACATCATCCGTAGTGAATTAATAGTGGTCTCATCGTTGGTAGACAAACCTCCTAACTTGGGGGGTATTTGCAGATTATGTGATGTTTTAGGTGCTGGTCTTTTAACATTACATGATATCAATATTAAGAATCATCCTGAATTCAAAAATGTGGCTGTCACCGCTGACTACTGGATGCCTATGTGTGAAGTTACTATCGACGGTATCATTCCATTTTTAAGGACGAAAAAACAACAAGGGTACACGTTAATAGGATTGGAACAAACAGATAAATCCGTTCAATTGAACAATGAGTTAAAGTTCCCTAAGAAATCATTAGTTTTATTGGGGAAGGAAAGAGAAGGTATTCCAGGAGATTTATTGGCAGAGTTAGACTTCTGTGTAGAGATCAAGCAAGTTGGAGTTGTAAGATCCATGAATATCCAAACCGCCACTGCCATTATTGTTCATGCCTACTCGTCACAGCATTGTTGATTCAACATATTTATAGACTATTTATAGACGTTTATTGAAAATTATATAATACAAGTTTTAAAAAATAGCCCCGTCGAGTTCATCATCTTGTTCAATCAACATATCCAAAGCATGTATTATAAAGTGACAATATTTGTTGACCATTGATATGGAATCGAGTATCAATGATTTACTTAAACCTTTATAGTTGCTCTTGTTGGAGTTCAATGCCAAGTTCAAGTTGTAGATAGGAGTAAGGGCTTTGTTGTCGTAAAAACTAATGATAATACCATTTTCTAATACTTGTTCTTCCTCCAAAGACGGGTCAAATATGAGATTTTTTCCTATTATTCCAAGGGTTATGTATATGGGGGGCTGAAATGGTTTATTTATAATTTCAGATAGTAATCTAGCATCTTCCCAATCATCTGAGAATGTTGGTAATTCTTCCACCGTCTCATCGTTGATGTCACTGATTAATTTGGGTAATTTAGTAGTTTTTAATGCCAAATAGGTAGCCAAAGATATCATAGTTAGTGGGTATGAGGTATTACTTATAACAATACAGTCGATAAACAATTTGAAGCAATACTTGTCAGTAAGTTTCAACCCATCAAAAGGGAAATTCTTTATCAATAAGTTGGTTAAGTTATACTCCAAGTTATTGATGAAATTGGAATCGTCTCGATGACTTTCGGAGTCTATATCACATTCTAGCAAGCTGCTCAGGTTATTAGGCACAACCTTCGCCTTAATGCTGACAATACACTCACTACCATCTGTCATTCTTAACCGAGCAGACCCATTTGACCCCACTAAAAAATTCGTTTTGGCTTCAAGTGGTCTGAACTGATATACATTTCTGGCATCAGCTCTTATAGGAGGATCTTGTACCAAAGAGTCGTACAAATATTGTCTTTCGGCCGGTGATAAAAGCATGCTTCTACTATATGAATTTTCACCTACAAATCTGTTGAAATCTCATCGCTTCAAAAGTGCGCACCGTTTATAATTGAAGTGCAAAGTAATCAAAACATCAGTTAATAGCATTAACATGTCGGTGTTTGGACAGAATCAGCTTTTGCAAGGGCAAACAGATCAACCATCATGGAACACAAATCCCACCAAAAGGACGATACCCAATCACTTGGTCAGCAAAAGGAGACCGGGATTTCAAATCACCACCAAGAAAGCAAAGGACAAACAGTCGACGAGCGCCGGCGATAATTCCCAATCGTTCAACTTGATCACCTTTGGGTCTCCGAATAAGAAAAATGTCAATGTGGACTCTAGAGTCAACAACACTAATTTGTATGATACAACTACCGATATTACCAAATATGATGAAACCATTAATAAAACCTTGACTGATGAATTTTCTATTTATGATTACGATGTCGACTTACCTCCTTCCAGATCGATCTACGATTTGAACGACGAAATATTGTTGTCATTGAACAAACCTTTGAGTGACCATAACGAATCTTTTATCAACAAGGATCCTAAGAACTACAACAATGTTTTCAATAAGGTGATAAAAGAAGAAAGTAAAGATGACGCTTCTGCTAACGACGGTAAAGCCAATGCTGGAACCTCCAAAGACTCTTCTTCAAGTATAAATCCTTTAAATAATGGTGAAAGTGCCATTTTGGTATTTGGATACCCGGAACATATCGCTAATCACATTATCAACTACTTCAAAGAATTTGGTACTATTTTGGAAGATTTCGAAGTTAATAAGAATGCCAAAAAGAGCTTTCTCAACACTATTACCGCAGATAATACATTGAACAACATGAATCCAAATAAGACGAAATCTGATAAAATAATCCCATGCTTCACGGGGAAGTCATGGGTGAAGATCACTTATGACAATCCTGCTTCTGCTCTTGAAGCGTTGCAACATAATGGGGTTGTATTCAATGGTTCTTTACTTGGTGTTATCCCCTACTCGAAAGATGCTATAGAAAAGTTGCAGAATCGTAAATTGACCCCCAGTGAGGATATTGGTAATAATGAGCTAGGTTATAAGAATTATAACAGCAAGCTATCATCAGATTTGAATTATGATGACACTAAACTAATGGATAACTCCAACTTCACCAATTCAAACAAATTGTTCATTCAAGACGGCTCTAAGTTATTCTTGACTGAAGGTTATGCTGGCAATGCCAACTCTAATTCACAGTATCCTAAAGCAAATATCGATACCAAGAACAACCCTGAGAACTTGGGACTTTGGGGTAATTGCATGAAATATGTGTTTGGATTTAACGAATTATAGTGGAGTACTGCGTATGTATTTATATATATGTCTTTGAGTATAAAGGCTGTAGAAGAAAAGAAAGAGATTCATGATATTCATTATAGTAGGGTCTAACCAGGATAAAGTCTGTCAGTAGTAGCGTCAACATCAACTCGTCTTGGAGAACGTTGCATGGATTTATTTGGACTGGCTCTTGATGGAGAGAAGTTGTAGGCGGCTCTGGAAGGAGACCCGTTGGAAACATAAGATCTGTTTGGGGTTGATAAGATATTGGTATTTATGGTGGAAGCTCTGACGGGTGAACGAGTGAATCTATCGGGAGATCTTTCTGGAGATCTATTAACAGATCTATAAGACCGATCTGGCGATCTGAATGAGCGATCTGGTGATCTGAATGAGCGATCTGGTGATCTGTGGATTGACCTGAACGTACTAGATCTATCAGGAGATCTAGCCACGGATCGGTGGGATCTATCAAATTTAGAAGGAGTCTCTCGGGAGTACATAGACGAAGCCCGTTTGAAAGGAGTAGAATTAGCATTAACACTGGAATAGTCTGAGTCACTTTGCTCCAAAACAGAATTATTCAAAAAGGTCTGATGGTTGGCCATTTGATCAATCTCTACTTGCTTCTTGATTCTATCAGAACGTAATTTCTTACGAGTCAAGTAGTCCATATTTCCAATATCTACTACATCGTCATTCTCATCATTACCTGTATGCCCTGTATTAAAAGGCTTCCCATCCAAATCATGAGTGATGAAAACCTTTGATTTGGTATTTTGAAAGAACGGATTAGTCTGCTCGATGATTTCATTATGAAAGTCTCTGGTGTCAATACCTACATCACGTTTAAGAATGTCAGTCTTCGGTTTAACAAATTTATTATTGAACTCTTGAAACATTTGTTGGTATATCACTTGCTTGTCCTGTAACAAGATGAAGAATTTGTCCACCAAGAAATACAATTGATAGTTTAGCAACAAGTTGATAAGCATCAATTTCCAACTGGAAGTAGTAGGGATCAACAACTGATCAACCATCAATAATAAGGGATTCAAAAAGCTGAATAATCTCAACTGGAACTTGGAAGGATCCCACGTAATCAACTGATAGATGTCTTTATCGAACATGTTATATTCCTGGTCAACAGTGGCACTATGATTTGTGGTTTCTGTATCATTATAGTAACTCTCTTCTTGGAAACTTTTGAAGAATTTGGGAGTTATATGATCCAAAAACTTGCTAAAAATCATTCCTGCAATAGAAAACATCGACAGCTCATCAGATGCATCATCATCATATTTCAGAATTGTCAGCCGTCTAGCACTAGGAGTTTTGGGCATAGTTTCTGCGTACAACAAGGAATAAGTCATATAGCTGAAGAAAAGCAAATGAACAGCGTTCGCCATGGAAAACGCATATATTATCACGATGATAACCTGGTTAATACTAGTCCATGCATCTGAGTTCCGACTGCTAAAGTGATAACTATTATCACCATTATTCAATACTCCCTGCTGAGATGTTAACACTCTGGTTTTATAGTCATTATAATTCAGAATTTGGAACATCGATGTATTGCTAGTGGGATTATAACTCAACTTGTTAACTCCTATAAACACAGCATTTACCACTATGGATCCAACAATCGCATGATAATTGTAGTCATCCCAGTCTATAGAAAGTCTGATCTCATTTAGAGACATCAACAAGTCTACTGGGTATGTCCTTATTTTCTCTGCTAGAGGAATTTTCCTTACTCTACGTGTCATGGTCTGCTGTAATAGGTTGAGATATTATGATTTGTTTGTTTTTCTTTGTCTGCGCGTCTCGTGAATTATCATCAGATTTCAATCGTGAAGCGGCTATCACCAGAAACATAATAGACAAAACAGGCTAGTACTGGTATAAGCCTTAGGTTATTTAAGATGGATAACACTATTGAGCGAGTAAAGCTCAAGAATGATGAACTTAAACGGGAATTGCGGCTGTTGATAGCGCAAGACTCGCCCATGAAAAATACCACTTTGAGTCCTTTAGACATGAATAAAAGTTACCAGAACACAAAAGAAATCAATGGCGATAAAGATCAGAATCATAGCCTTCATTCGAATAATATGAAAGAAAATGTAGTGTCAAGCAATCAAAACACCAAAAACACTCCCAAACTTCGATCTAATTTCAATACTCTCAAACCCGAATCAACACCAATAAATGAATCTGATCAATTCAAAGGACCAAGGAATAGAGAGCCTACTACAATTAGAAGCCCACTAATGGACAGAACATTCAGACCTAAAATCCCGGATCCCAGCATAAATACATTAAGAGAAACTCCTGGAGATACACCAGTAACAAGAGCCAAAGAAGATAATTTACTCATCACCAAGATTCTAAGTCAAGATCAGCAGATAAGTGAGCTCAAGCAGATAATCGTCCAATTAAAACGTGATAATAGTCAATTGCAACAACAGGTGTATCAACAACCTATATTGATAGATCAAATGCGGCAAAGGAACGAGACTCAAATCAAGGAGATCACAAACAAATTTCATCAACAGTTACAGGATTCCAGTTCGGTCAATACTCAATTGATGGCTAAAATAACAGCCTTATCTGCTGATAACCATCATTTGCAGCAGGATTATACAGATATTGTAACACAATTGCATCAGCTCCAACAGCACTACAATCTTCTTCTTAAAGATGAAGACATCAACATAGCTACCCAAGAAGATCACTATGAGCAAATCAAAAACTATCAAACGTACTTGCGGGTCAACAACCGATTGATACAAAACAATATAATCAATAAATTCGTTGATAAATGTGATCAAATCGGATTGCTAATTGACAATGATTTGAACGTCAACCAGGTATCCAACTATGAAGATAATGAAGATGATACGGGGAAGTTACTTGGAGATAATAATACTACCAACAAGATACTATTACAAAAGCATTATCCTACCTTATCACAATTGATGGTAAAGAATACTATAAAAGTGGATCGATGGAGAGTGGTACGGATATTTTTAATTGCGCTTAGAAGACTAACAAAAGAATAGCTATGTCTTATAGCAACTTCTTGATTATAGCTATTGCTTCATTATAGCATGTTCTTAACTATTATATAATCGAAGTTTAATTACAGCCTACAGACGAATTATAGCCAGTCGTCCTCGGTAATTACCTGCACAATTCCGTCTATAACTTTAATTCGATATTATTCATTTATAGGCTAAAATTGCCCTAGCCTCGTACTGGGTTTCTAGAAACTCTAAATTGCCAGAAAAGAGAATGCTGCTACTTCTGATGTCATGGAGTAGCCCTGAATCGCGCTTCCGCCGTACCTGCTACCACCCTCGCCCTAGATCGGCGCCCCTCGCCCTAGCTCCTACCACGTCTGTGGTCACACTACAACCTTTAACGAGCCTGGAGAAATGTTCTAGAACCCGCGAAAGTTCTATTTTTACAAAATCTCATGACGTCATATCTATATTTAACAAGCGCTCTCCATAGCTATCACAGCGCTTTCATCATATAACTATTGCTTCTTCCACCTCATTTTCCTGGTTGACTCAACTTTGGAGGTATTACACTCGACCTATAGGTCAAGCTCCTTACAAGTATTCTAATTCCCTGCTGCCTTTAACAATAGCGTATCTAGAACTATCAAGTATCTTGACTTGCAGCTTCGAGGCCCAAACAAATCCCATTAAACCAGTGACCTAGTGATATATTCATTTTTGCAAACAGCTTCGTTTATTGTCTATTAGTTCAAACTTCACCTCCTTCCTGAAACATGTCTGCTGCATACCTTTCCTCCAGTTCCAACAATAATCAATACTTACGACCTAATCCGGTGATTACCGGAGGAGGTGGAAATGGCAGTGGTGATTCTAACGCCAATGATGATGCCAGCTCTTATGGTAGCAGTCAAGGAAGTAACCATGGAAGTAGCTGTAATACTCCCACTGGGTGCTCCGGACTTTCGGATGCTTATAATGGGCACCTTGGCCATAGTCCTATGGATATGGTGTCACCCATTACACCCATTACACCTATCACTCCTATGGCACCTGCTGCTAATAGTAGTAGCAATACAATTCATTATAAAGAGATTTCTCCTCCTATTACCCCGGTACAATATAAGGACCTTGGCCAAATGTCTGACGCCATTATTGTTGATATTCGATGTTACAACCACTTCTCCATCAAACATTTGCATAACTCCATTAACATTTGTATTCCTTCGACATTATTGAAACGGAAATCTTATAAATTGCCACAGATTTTGGCTTCCAATAGTGTCGATGCCACTACTAAATCCACCATCTTGTCCCAGGATTGTAAGCTCTTGTTTATCGATAACAACTCCAGTGACCTTTTATCGACTAATCTTTATTTCACCATCAATAAGTTTTTGAGCTACAATAGTAATTATTCGGTGTATTACTTGACAGATGGGTTTGATAATTTACCACAAATTGTCACGGAAAACCGTGCATTGATGGATTTTGGTTGTAAGAACAATGGAGCTGCTGAATGTGGACAGTCCCATAATGTGTTGTCCGGGTTCAAGTTGCCTTCTTCGACGCCAGCCAATCAGAAGTTTATAGCGTCAGTCAAGAGAAACGCTTTGCCCAAGTTGGACATTAAATCCATTGTGGATCAGTCTAGTTCCCCTGGACTTCCAAATGGTAGTACGAACAATAGACAAGTTGGTAATGATGATCTTCAGAGCTATCACTATTCTATCAAAGTCCCATCTTTCTCCGAAAGCCAATTGACCAATTTGCCTCTTTGGTTGAAACATTTTCTCGTCCAGGATAATGGTAAGGTTAAACAAAATAGCGACATGTTAAGATATTTGAATGCCAAGTTTACAAAATTAGAGAAATCAGAGCAGATCAGATTAGACTTGGCTATAGATGAAAATGGAAATGCCACCCACGGAAAGTGCCAGAATAAATCTAAACACTTGAATCCTGAATTTCAGGTTGACCATTCAAACATTTGTTCTCCCAATTCGCCATGCCCTAACTGTGATAATATCGTCTACAAGATTCCTAAAGGTATTGAATATGGATTCAAGAACAGATATAACAATATCTGGCCCTATGAACATTCCAGAGTTCGGTTAACCAGTTCCCCATATGATAAGCCTGGTAAATCAGGAGATCAATTCATTACTGATGATGACTACTTCAACGCCAACTATATTCACTTTCCTCTGTTATCAGACTCGAAATACATCGCCACACAAAACCCATTAAAGTCTACGATCAAAGATTTCTGGAACATCGTCTACAACAATAAAGTGAACTTGATTATTTGTTTGAATCAACAATACCAGTTGACCGATAATTATTTTGATACTCAATCCATTGGTAACTACTCCATCGAAATGATAGAATTAAAGACTTTTGAACACTATAAGTTAAGAAAAATCAAGTTAACAAAGTTCAACCACAGCTTTTTAATCCACCATCTTGAATTCACCGAATGGCCAGATTTTGGAGTGCCCAACATTGAATGGGTACTCGAGTTTATTCAATTCAAAAATACCTTGGTCAAGGAGAATGAGTTGAACAATTATACTTTGGTGCATTGTTCTGCTGGTTGCGGGCGTACTGGCTGTTTCATTGCCGTTGATCTGTTGATAAACAGCTTCAAGTTCCACGCAGACAACATCAATTCACAGCCTCAGTTATATTCTTCCGGCAAGAAGCTCAATCCTTATGATACCAAAGATTTGGTATATAAGTCGATTCAATTCCAGCGCCAGCAGCGTATTTCCATGTGCCAGAACTTTGACCAGTATATATTCTGTTACGAGGCCATACTACATCATCTACAGCAAACTTTATAGTGTATAATAACTAATGATTTAATGAATAGTATTTATTTATTAGCGCCGCGATAGTCTCATAAATCTGGAGACTATAGAAACGTCTCAATCCAGTAATAACTATGCAACATGATAAGGCGAAATATCTCTTGCAATTACTAGGCCACGATATAAAAGCAATGAAATTAGACGAATTTGAAGATGTTGAATTGCCACCAATAGCAGACCAAATAAATAAAATGACCCTGAAGTCACCTATCATGTATGATAATTATGAGTCTATTACTACTGAGCTTCAACAAGAAACTGAAGTGATGATCAAAGCTATTTACAATGATATTTTGAAACAAAACCATAACACGTTATTTGAAGTAGAAAACCATGACAGATATATTATGAAGTGTTTAACAAGCCCGCTTCCTCCACATTACGCTAGTCTAGATTCAAATCATTCTTGGATGTTATATTGGCTCATCAACAGTTTCCAGTTAATTCATCCTGACGAATCTGCATGTTTACCGGATGAAATCCATAGATTGTGTGTGGAGAAAATCAAAACATTGATAAATGAAGATGGTAGAAACGGGATAAGTGGAGGTGCTAATCAAAAGGGACATGTAGCTTCTACTTACGCAGCTATACTAGCATTAGTGATTCTAAACGAATATGATGTTTTAGACTCGATCAGACACGGCTTGAAACAGTGGTTTTTGAGTTTGAAACAGCCCGATGGGTCTTTTATCATGCATGAACATGGAGAGAGTGATACTAGATCGACTTATTGTGTGTTAGTATGTTGTTCGTTGCTTAATATACTAAGTGAGGATATTACAACAGATACTTTAACGTGGTTAAAAACCTGCCAAACTTATGAAGGAGGTTTCGCCGGTGTTCATGATACAGAAGCCCATGGTGGTTATACGTTTTGTGCCTTGGCCAGTTATTTTTTGCTCTTGGGTGAAGATTGTGCTACCAGCGCCCATTTTAAGAATAAGGTGAAAAATAATGAATATTTCAATTTCGATGCTTTGATGAATTGGTTAAGTCTTCGACAATTGACATTGGAAGGCGGGTTTAATGGTAGATCCAATAAACTAGTGGATAGTTGCTACAGTTTCTGGATTGGAAGTTGTCATTATCTTATAGAATCAATTCTAGACTTCCCTACTTTTGATAAACTGGCCCTCAAAATATACTTATTGAATTGTGGCCAGCAATCACTGGGTGGTTTTAAGGATAAACCTCACAAATCAGTAGATTTCTACCATACAAATTACTCATTACTAGGCTTGAGTATCTCCGAGCACTCGGTGAAAATGTCAATCCCGGAAAATGCTGAAACTTACACTGATACTTTTGGTTATAGTTTCGTCAGTGATGAGTTGAATAATGACACCAACGTTATGCCCATCAATCCGATTTTTGCAACTCCCGCTGGTGTAGCTGAAAGATGCCATAACTACTTTGTAAATATTGCGAAATCTACAAAATAGATATTAATGTATAAGAACAAATTAAAATGTGAACATAATTAGTATAACTCTTTGGAAACCAAAGTAGTAGTTTCCTTCGTCAATCTACTACATAACTAGTACCATTAAATACCAAAAAACCAAAAAAAATTATGCGATTTCTGTGGATCGAACACAGGACCTTCAGATTAACTGTGACTAAAGTGTTACTTCAGTCTGACGCTCTCCCAACTGAGCTAAAACCGCCAACAAACCCACGCCGGGAGTCGAACCCGGAATCTTTTGATTAGAAGTCAAATGCGCTAACCATTACGCCACGCAGGCCACGTTACAACGCAAAAAGTTCTTCAGTGATCCAGAATAAGAAATAATGTCGTGTTTCGTGCGCATACCAATAAATATAAAAGACCCTATTCCCTGATATTTATCATTCCAAGTTTCCAATTCAAGCATTCGGGAACACTATTGAGCTATGTATCTATCTCCGTGTTTATATTGCTACTAAAAACCAATCCTCCTTCCTATCCCATAGTAATACATTCAATATAAGCCCATACTGACACTGATCTTTACCAAGCGCGAAATGGTGATCCTGGTGATAAATTAAATATAAATGATAGCTATATTATAACTTACAAAGGTAGCACAAGCACAGAATGACAAGTTGGTATCAGAGAATATTTCTGAGCTATCAGCCAATTCCACAAAGTCTGAATAATCCCGAAAACAATCCACCTTCCAGTAATTTGCCCGGGGCTTATTTTGACGATAATATTGATAACGGCGGTGAGAATGACGTTAATGAACATTCGGATCCTTCCAATAGAAATCGGTTCAATTCCCATGCTTTGACCAGGAATTTGCATAAGCTTTCTGATTGGCTACAGGTGTTCCTTCTAAAGCCCATAATCTTTTGTTTATACATCGCAGTACGATTGTTGGCTAACTTGATTAACATAATTTATTTCAGAGATCATTTCAAATTGTCGGATAATAACCTTCAAAATGTCCATAACTATGACCCTGTGGATAAGGCTAATAAATTTATCCGTAATCTAGAAGATAGCTTGCCTCCTGTCCATATGAGTGGCGACAGTAGTGCCATGAGTACTTCTAGTGAAAGTTCAAATAATTTGCAGAGAACCAACGAGAGTCTTAATACTACGGCCAGAAATAGTCCTAGTGATCTCAGAACCGCTGGCGGATACGATAGGTTGCCTCCATTTTATCAAGGCAGTTATACACAAGCTTTATACATGGCCACCAAAAAGGGGAAATTTTTATTTGTTTATTTAACCAACTCTGAATTGGAAGCGACTTCGGGAATATTTAACAAGATAATAACTAATCAAAAATTTATATCTTTGTTTAAAGATCCCAATTTCATTATATGGGGAGGAGACTTGACCAATCCTGAAGCATATCAATTAGCCAACAGCTTGAATGTAACCAAATTCCCATTTTTAGGGTTACTATCATTGACCAGAAATACCACCATGACACCTGAAGGACCCACCAAGACCGCCTCCAAGATATCTTTATTAGTGAAGATACAAGGAACTCTTGGTAATAATGTAAATGGAGATAACCTCATAGAGAAAAAGTTCACAAAGAAAATCCAGAAATACGAGCCGGAGTTGAAATTAATCAGAAATGAGTTATCACAAGTTTTTATCAACCAAGTGTTCAGGAGACAACAAGAATTAAATTATCAAAACTCATTAGCTAAAGATAAACTCAAAAAGTTGCAAAAACGTCAAGCGATTATCTTCAAGAAATTTTTGGTTGATAAGGTAAACTATTTCAATCAGCTTGAACAAGACACAACCAATCAGGAAATGGCCAAAATCGGTTTTAAATTACCTAATGGTGAAAGAATCACAAGAAAATTCCCAGTGGATTTACCCATAGACGATATTTTTGCCTACGTGGAATTATACCGTAACAATTATTTCGAAAGAACAATTGAAATTCCTGATCAAAGTGTCAGCGCTGAAGAGATGGCCAACTTCTCACCGGAATACAAATTCAAACTAACGTCCCCTTTACCCCCCAAGATTGTATTAAATGAACAGTTGAATCTCAAAAAACCAATCAAAGACTTCAGCTGTATATATCCAAACGGATTGTTAATCGTGGAGGATCTTTAGAGGTTAAATAGCTACAAATTTTAGCCGACAAATCATATGAATAATACCGTCATTATACTTACAAATATATACACATAAACTTATTTAGAAACTTTCCCCTTTTTACTTTTCTTCTTATCCTTCTTTTTAAGCCCTGTAAAGCCTGATTTAATCACTTGAGCATAGTTAACCCAGAACTGTTCTATTTGTGAGGTTTCCACCACAGTAGATAGTTTTACTTTCTTGGTTTTATTATTAGTGGAAATTCTTATCAATATAGGGTATTCAGTGGTGTTTGTTGCATATTTATCCGCATGTGGAACCACATTACTTGACAAGTCTTTGATCTTGTTGTCTTCTTGATCACCTTCAACTTCCAACGCAGTAGATAATCTTTTTTGCGTCAAGTATACAGAGGATTTTCCCTGGTTTCCATCTAGCAAATCGCCAAACTGTTTCAAGAACTCAGTATTATTCAATCTACCCATGTCGAAAAACTCGAAACTAACACCGGCCTGTGGAGAATCTGTTGATTAAAAATTTTCAGTGCGACTCTTATCAGTAGTAACAATATGAATCAAAAGTTTCCGATTTGTTTTGGCAAAGCGAGTATTGGCAAGGATATTTGATTGCATTGGTGGAGTTGGTGTATTTCTATCTATTGTGTGGTTATTAATCTTGATTCAATATTCGGCTAGTCGTCACGTTCTTGTTGTTAGTTTTAACTGGTGCCATTGGTTCTAATAGGATTATAATTGAGAATGGAATCACGTCTTGCAGCAACAAAGCATAAAAGGCTTTTAGCATTAGTCATGTCGATATTTGTTGGATTAGCCACCGGAACCCCTTATTTATATGGGATTTATAGTCCGCAGTTGATCAAAAAGGTTGGTTTGACTATATCTGATTCGGCGACAATATCTTTATCTGTGAGTATCGGAACCGGTGGAGGTGGTCTCTTAGGTGGAATCATAATAGATCATAATGGTCCGAGGTTTTCCATATTTCTTGGGGCCATCTTTATATCAATTGGATACTTTGGGCTTTATAGAATATTCATGACAGGCTTTAACAATCTTCTTGTTATATGTATCTGTGCTGCATTAATGGGATTTGGTTCAATAACGGCGTATTTTGCATCTTTGAAGACGGCTCAAGCCAATTTCCCTAATCACAGAGGAACTGCTGGCGTGTTCCCTGTAAGTACTTATGGATTATCTGCCACTTTATTTTCTGTCATTGCTGCTTCATTTTTTCCCAGCGACACTGGCGACTTATTGAGATTCTTAAGTATTTTTTGTGGATTGGTAACTTTGGTGGGATCCTTCTTTGTGACCATTCATATTGACGAGAATGATCATGAACACGAGGAAAATGAATCTCTTATAAGAGAGAACACAAGTGCCGTTGAGGAGGAATCCAACGTTGGGCTAAATGAAACCTCTAATTTACTTTCTGAGAGTGATTCTTCAGGTCCTTATGACTCGTCCAGTGTTCCAAAAAAATCTCAGCCCATCAAAATCAATGATCCCAGTCATTATCATGAAAGCAGTTCTAGCCAGTCGTCATTGGCTGGGTCATTATCTTTCTGGGGGATCGGTAAGAGGACTCCCAGGAACTCAGTGTCTTCATTATCATCGGAGAATTTACTAGCAGTCAAAAACCTTAGGGACCAAAATTCCTCAACAAGTCAGGCACAAAATTTGACTGACAGACTAGATAGAGATACGTTTTCCAGACCGGTCATTACTTCGAGGAATAACTCGTTTAGTAGTTTGAGGAACATACCTCGTACGACTTCTATGAACTCGATGAACAATTCTTTCAGCAATAATCCTTCTGCTAATAATTCCGTGACTAATTCAACCAACAATTCACCCAGCGTCTCGAAAGCACCCTCCGTAAACATCAAAAATAAGCCAAAGAAGTCACCATTGCAAATAATTAAAGAACTTTTTTTTAATAAGAGGTTCATGATTCATTATTTATTTTTAGGTTTGATAACAGGGGTCGGTCAAACATACATATATTCAATAGGTTTCATTGCGGCAGCCCAGGTCAATCATGGTAATTCGCCTTCAAATGATTTGACGGAATTATCAGCCAAGATCCAAGCCCTTCAAGTTGCCATAATTTCAATTGCATCCTTTAGTGGCCGAGTTTTCTCCGGCATTCTTTCCGACTTGATATACAAAAAATTTCATATTCAAAGATTATGGGTAATGGTCTTTACTATTTTGATATTGACCTCTGGTCAATTTCTAACTATGTTTAACAATGGAAACCTCCATTTAATCTCCATAACTTCTGTTTTAATTGGTGGTAGTTATGGGTTGACATTTGGGGTATATCCGGCTATCGTGGCTGACTTTTTCGGCACCAAGTCCTTTTCAACTACCTGGGGATTGATATGCACGGGTCCTTTAATTGTTTTATTTGGATTGAATAAGTATTTCGGAATTGTTTATGACAGTCATACCAATCCTGACACTGGCATTTGTTATGACGGGAATGAATGCTATAAAGGTGCAATACAAAATTGTGTCTTGATTTGTATCATAATACTCATGGTGAACTTCGTTCTAATTTATGTTCATAGAAGAAGAAATTGAAAAGATGCATATATAATAAAATTAATTATTCAAACATTAGCATATATACAATTGGTTAAAACTATAGACAAGGTAGGTATTAAGGACTAATATTCTCTTTTGTGAACACTAATCAACGACGCTGATATCTAAATTAATGTCAGAAATAACAGCCCAATCACGGTCGATTCTATGTTTCAAACCCGTGAAATAACTCAAGCTTAGGTTGGCATTGTTGATTCTGTTTTCAATGTCATATTTCTCATTATTCTTTTTGTCAATATTTGTTTGAAAGTTGTTCATCACTATTCTGTTAGGATAATTCAAGACCTTTCTGCATTCCTTAGAAATCCTATCAGCGTTGCTATGGACATATTCCAATTCTGCCATTTGCTGCTTGAGTTTTCTAGCTTGTTTTCTGGGGAATGCATTAGGAATATCATTGACCAAGTAATACAAAGATAATCCAAAGACACCTAATAACAATGGGCCCGAGACTTTTTTCAAAAATGCAGGTGTGACAAGACTGCTTAAAGAATATAATCTTCTAATTACAGCCCCACACGTTAACACTTTAGTGGACGAATACAACGTCTGCAAAGTGATTTGAGTGGGTAATTGCTCCCTTAAGGTAATAGCAGTTAAGGGGAGTTTGGTAATTATAGAAGTTGGATTATAATTACTCAAATAATTTAAGTTATTCGAAACTAAGTCACTAGGAAGTCCGGCCCATAATAAGAAAGACTCGAACGATGGATCAAAGAAATCTGAAAATTCAATAGACTGGTATAAGCTTCTTGCTGCGGTATCTCTCCGTCTAGAGAACATTAAGTCACTCTGGAAAGTTTTGTCTGTTAAGAAATCACTGCCCAAAGCATTTTCTCCCAATTTGATGATTTCGTTGACCGTTTCTTCTGTGGATTTTTTGGCATTATCCTCACAATAAGTAATTACGGAAATTATGCTATTGACCATTTTAATTTGAGTTTCCTTCGCGTAATCATAAGCAAATTGGATTCCAGGGTACCTTATGATCTGGCTGTCGCCCAACTTGTCAATACTGTCGTTTAATTCCATTTTGGTGAACTGATAATTTCTATTACAACAATCTTCGGTCAACTTTAAAATGGAATCGTTAATGACCACACTTTTGTTGATGATCTCATCATAATGAGGACTGATGTTGTGCTTAAGCTCTTTAGTCAAGGTCTCCTTTTCTTGCGAATATAATATCTCGTTGATGTTGCATAATTTTTTTATGTCGCTTAATATATTGAGCAAATAATTCTTAGCAGGTAATAACTTGGAAACCGCTCTCTTTTCCAATACAAATCTTCTTAAAGAGGCTTCCAAGTTTTCAAACTCAGGACTAGTGAATTCGTCATCATCATCAGAATTATTATCAGGGTCGTCACCATCACCATCATCATCACCATCAGGCAAATTGTCCAAGATCTCATTGGAACTAATAAAATGGACAAAATTCTTAGAATCCTTATACGAAGCTGGACTCAAATCTTTGACTTGATCTAGAATCTTCTTTTTACATCTATCTTTATCTTTAATGTTGTCGAACTTATTAGACACAATAAAGAGATACTGTTTTTCATTGGAGGTAGAAGTAATAAAATCTTTACCACTAAGAGTGAAGTGGTTTTCGGAATTCAACACAAAAATAATCAAATCGATTTCCTCCTGTCTGGAGAACACTTGAGTAGTTTGATACAGATCTATATTCAAACCAGGGGCGTCAATCAATCTGATGTCTATCACCCCGTTCCGTAATAAACTTTGTTCTTTGGGTCTGATATCATTGACGTACACTTTCAATAATGAATATTTATCCGAGTCATAAACCAAATCATGCAAGGCCTTCAACGGAAATATTTTATACGTCGATTCATCTCTGATATTGTATTTTTCTTTAGAATCTATACCAACAGCATGAACTTCTTCCAAACGATTATTGTCTTTCGAGGCGTCAATGATCTCGCAAAATACAGAAGTACATGGTTGCTGATCTTCAGGTAAAAGTTTCCTTCTTAATAAGGCGTTACATAAAGAAGACTTACCAGCATTCAAATCACCCGTCACAAACACTTTTGACGAGGTGTCATCAATTCTATCCTTCAAATTCAATAAAAACCTCACCTGTTGATTCAATTTTTGCTCTAGTAGAACGGAAATAGACGATTTGTCCAACGTGTTCAAACCATTAGTCAAGTCATTATGGCTTAATTGAACATTTAATTTCAAGATCTTAAAGTCAACATCTTCTATTCCGTTCAATAACAATTGTTCTTGTTGCAACCTCTTATCAGTCGGTAATTTCTCTTTGCCAATTTGATTAAGCGACTTATTGGTCTTGTAAACTCCATTTAAATCATCAAAGCTTGTGGGATAGAAGATCGGTCTAAGTTTATTCTCTTTAGTCAAATCATATACCAAGTCGACAGTTCTATTGATCAAATTATCTAATAGAACCTTATTTTCCAGGTAGTGCAACTGTCTAGCTGTGGCATTCAACCCAAAGCGGGCCAAACTGGGATTAGCAGCTGTCAAATCGCTTGAAGTTAATCCTGATCCATCGCCATTTGATAGTCTGTCATCGTTTAGAGTGTAATTAGCAATAGTTGGATCAACTCTGTGGGTCATCTCATTGGAGTTTCCCGTCTGTGTATCACCACTCATATCATTTAAAGAGCCATTATTACTTCTCAACGATGTGGATTCAGTTCCACCATCGGAAAGCTTCTCTAAACCGTTCATTTCTTCCTTAGAAGACTCGTCTGTCGAGTTATAGGATCGGTCACTATCACCCATATTATTGATTGATTTGAATGTTTTTTTCGGCTACAAATGCGAAGTTGCAACATATGGTTGGAAGAGTCACGTAAGCGTAGAGTATAGATAGTAGAGCAGAGGTAGTAAAACAAACACGTATATTCATTGATTCTAACGATCCTCGGCCCATTCATTTTCTCTTCTTATGGCGGCTTCTTCTTCTGGGGTGAAATCGTTAACTATGTTGAAGATCTTTCTTAATTCTTCAGGAGTCTTGTTTCTAATCATTTCAGCAACGGTCTTGCAGCCTGAATCCAACAAAGGTCTGATATTCAAGTAGTTTGCAGCGGAAATAATCTCGTACAACATCTCTTGGTCGACTTTCAAGAAATTCTTATCCCACTCGTCGACTGGGGCTGATTTCTTAGCATCTTCGTCGTCGTCATCAGGAAATACGGTGTTTTTATGGTGTTCACACCATTCTATGACTTTTTCCAACACGGTGCTTCGAACATTGGGGGTAGGGATTTCGAAATCCTCTTCCAATCCATCGGGATTCAAGTCATTGATCATATTCTTTATCAAAATCGATTTCTCTGCAACTTTGACATCCACAGGAAATTTTTCGTCATCAGACGATAATAAGATAATTTTGGGAGCCATGATAATATCAGAAGCTACTACGTCTCTTACTCTTGTGAAAACGGTATCAATCACAACAGTTTAAACACAGACCTTGAATAAACTAAGTGGTCAACTGAATGAATTCTGCTGACTGATAGTGCGAGTCGCACCTGTTTTATCATCAAGTTCCAGCCTGAGTAACTATAAAGCTGGTACAACTCTAAAGGAAGTATTGCAAGCTTTCTGTTTAACGTTAGATTTAGGTACTCAAAGGAGATTCAATAAAATCATAATGATTCAAACGAAGTATTCTTCAGTGGTCCATAAAGCTGCGGAGTACGAAAGTAATGAGGAAATTGCTAAGCAGTACAAGAAATATCAAAGCTCACCAAAGTTCAATTTGAATAGCGAAGAGATATTTTGTATATGTCGTAGGCCAGATTTAGGTGGAGAGTTAATGATAGGTTGTGACGGATGTAATGAATGGTACCATTTCAAGTGTATGAAGATCAACTTGTTATACAAAGATTTAATATCAAAGTTCTATTGCAAGTTTTGTCAATGGAAGGGGAAAGGAGTTTCTGTATGGAAACGGAAATGTCTAGTAGATGACTGCTGGAACCCTATATCTATTGAAGAGGGGAAAAACTCCAAGTATTGCAGCAAAGAATGTGGAATTAAATACTTTCAAACCATGATGGCTGGTAATTCACAGGTTGATAAAATTAATTCATTATTAAATCATTGCGGCAACCAAGAAGAATTCAACCAACTAGGTAACAAATTTCCTGAGTTCCTCAAACTTGAAAATATCCATCAAGATTCAGACCAGTTCAACCAGTTGCCAGTGGATATTCGGGATAAGCTAAC
Organism: Yamadazyma atmosphaerica; assembly: GCA_030574775.1. NCBI lineage: Eukaryota > Fungi > Ascomycota > Pichiomycetes > Serinales > Debaryomycetaceae > Yamadazyma > Yamadazyma atmosphaerica. The sequence continues at coordinate 39,534 of JAJMFQ010000032.1, read as the reverse complement.
TACCATAAGCACTAGCACCACTAGACTTGAACAAGAAATAGTCACCGTCAGCACAAAATTAGAATTGTTGACGAAATATAAAGAATCCATGAAGCTTTTGAATGATAAATTATCGGGGACAGGAGCATCAGAAGAAGGCAAATCAAAGGGCAAAAGTAAAGCCAAAAGAATTGAGTTATGCTTATGTAACAAGCAGTTGCGCCAAGTTGATCAAAATATACTCGATGAGTTCAATAACAATATGGACAATATCATAGACGCCTACAAAATTGAGCAAGCTACATATAATGACATTTGTTTAACCGAAAGACGGAAGTGTCCTAGACATAATGGGTGGTTCAATTTGGTTCAAGATGAGTACGTTCGGACTGCTGCTCAAAACGAGGCGAAGTTAAACGAATTGATTCGACTGAAGAAATTATTGGTAAGAGACTATTCTATATCTGTTTACGAAAACAAGGAGAATAATGCTCCTTAAGCACTTTATGATTCATTTTATATGACCGCTGTTGTCTCAAGTTTTCATTATCATTATTACGCGTTTTCTGAAAAATGTTTAGTAAACATTTAACATTTTGATGGCTGATTCGTTTGAAGTATTTAAACGCAGGGCAGAGATCAACAGAAAACGAATCCTAGAGACCAATGGTAAAAGGATTGGCATACGAACAAATGCACATAGAAGCCACAGTTCTAGTCCTTTAAGCGACAAGACAAATACCTATAGAAATCAATTCCCTCACTCCACAAGCAAAACAAATGATGACCAACACAGAGTGACGAAACCGAAAAATGGCAAGGGTGTTTCGATTTCACAATTGAGTAAGGGTTTTCTTCTAAGTCGTCAAATGGAACAGCACAAATCTCCAAGTGCTAATAGTACAAGTGCTGTTTCTAATGTTTCAATTAATGAACTTTCCAAGATGATGAGGGCCACTTCAAGAGCCAACACCGGGAATTACATAGGAGTCCACAGTAGGTTTAGAAAGATATTGATGGAATTTGAAGACGTGAAACTGGAATGGAAAGGCTTCGGCAATAATATGCTGTGTGTGGGAGCCTTGCGGGACTTGATAACTTTTGTCAATTGGTTCAAGAGCAATAAGTTTGATTATATTCTATTCGATAAAAGCAATCAGTTGACAAACAAGTATTTTGCCAAGTTGCAAGAACAAATTAAAACAAGAGATATGACAGTTACTGGATCTCTTATAGAATCTCGAAAGCAGTCCAACAACAATGATATGGTAGTGACTTTAGAGAACAATAAGTACTTAAGACCGGAATTCAGGGATTCGACGTTGACCCCAACTCATTCAATTGAGTCTGTTAATCGAATTGGTCGGTTTTTGTATGCGGCTAAGGTGATTAACTTGAGAAGTTTGAAATTCCAAGTTTGTCTTTTGATGGCTTCTGATGTCCGTTTCAACTTGCGTCCCAACGCTCTTTTGGTGCTAGAAAACAAAAATAGCTGCTATCAAAAGATTAATAATGAGTTTTTAAGAATTTACCTTCATTGGCATGTATATAGCGATAAGCCTATTGATGTGAATTTTTTAAAATAACGTATATGTATTATAATACAAATTAAACTAGATTAACAAACATAAAGAGCATTCGTGTTTGTTGTTAATTACTTTTCATCAACATCCATTTCATCTTTTTTTTCATCGTTGTTCCCAGATTTTTCATCTTGGTTCGTTTCCTTTTTTTCTTCCTTCTGTTCTTCGTCCTCTTTCTCTTTCTCTTCCTCTTCTTCCTCTTCTTCCTCGTCTTCTTCTTCAGGGATTATGTTCTTTGGTTTCCAGACCTCTAATAAGTAGTCGTCACCGCAGCTTATCGTCAATCCATTAATCTTAGGATGGATATCTATTTCATTGATTCTATTGGTATGACCGCCACTTACAAACTTGAGACATGGGTCAACTGATTTATTATTGTTACGGCGTCTAGAGCCTTCATTAACTTCCGTTGGATATACAAATTCTTCATCCAAGTAATCTAAGTCCCAAATCATAATTCTCTTATCGGTGGACCAGGAACTTATCTTATTGGGGTTATTGAATTCATCCCATTTCAAGCCCACTATACTATCATTATGACCAAACAATTTTCTGAAAGGCTTGCTAGGATTTCTTAAATCATATAATGACACAACATTATCTCTACCACCAGTGGCTAATAAGGTTGAAATATGAGGATGGAACTTGATAGCATTTTGAATGTGATTTTGAGCAACATTAATTGCTACATTCTCGTTAGCAGGAGATCTCAAGTCATGAATCTTAAAAGTATAATCGTCCGAGGTAGACCCAAATATAGATTTGTGTTTTTTGTTCAATGATAAATCGTTAATGACAGCATTATGAGATTTGAATGATTGAATAGGAGTAGAGGGCTTCAGGACATCCCATAAAGCAATCTGGGAATCATTGGACCCCGACAAAAATTCATTATCATTCAACCATTCTAACGAGTATCCTTCTAACTTATGGTATTTAAACTCTTTGAGTTCCTTATTTTCCAGTTTTAAGTTATATAAATGGACAATCCCTTCATTATCAAAGGTGATGACATTTTCGCCATTGGGAGATATCTCCAACTTGTTCACTTCTCCATTATGTTTCCAGCTCGATAAGACTCTGAAATTGCAATCGCCTTCGGTGGGAATAGGTAGTTGGGAAACATTGGGGTTTATCTGCTTGAACTCGGGTGACAAAGTACTGGGTAAGTCCACAGCCCCCAATTTCAAGTAATCCTGTGTGTGTTGAGACGAATTGGTTCCAAATAAGAACTTTACAGTAATTCGAGATTTATCAGCAGAGAATTCATACTCGGGTAACCATTTTACTGACAAGGAAGGATACTCTAACGCATGGGTGTTGATGGTATCATAAAGCAAAGGCACAGTCTTTTTCCAGATCTTGAACTCTTCATTGACAACCTTCTCCTTGGCTTGGTGTTCTTGTACGATTTCCCGTTCCGCAAGGGCCAATACCTCTGTATTATCGATTGTCATGACTCACTTGTATGATGATAAATTCCAATATATATGTTATCGGTAATATACTAAGATGGATTTTTCATCCAACATCGCGAGTATCTATTTTACTCTCTAATCCAGGCTGGTATATTTCAGCACGCAACTCTGAAAGTAGGCTGGTATCGATAAGTGATACCAACTAGAGGATACAGACCAATGGTTGCATTTATAAATGTTTAGTGTAGAAATATCTAGAGTACATTACTTATGAATGTGTCGTATATTGTGTAGAAACTTATTAAATAACGTCATGACCAAGGTCCTCTTCTTGCGGTTCATCGAAATACAGACTAAATGTATATACGGTTCCATAAATCAAAGCACCACCAATAATGGTCAACACCATAGCAGTCTTCGTCAATAATAAGGAGTTGTGTAATAGTATCGGTAAATAAAATCCGGTCACCACCAAAAAGGCCGATATGAATTGGCCGATTTCCTTCAACACATTGCCTTGAGATGATAACACCGGATCAAAATTGAAGTCATAGTCATTGGAAGAAGATAATGCTTTGGTGATAGCAACAGGTAAATGAGCAATAGCACATATTATCCCGTTGATTATCGGGTACCAATTCCCATAGATTCCTGCTAAAATCACTAACAAGAATCCCATTGATAACACGATTGATAATCCAATGATTTTATTTAAAGGATTGTTTTTGAACGTTTCTGTTGAATTCATTATGGACCGTTTGTATTCTGCTTAAATGCTCTGTTATCTCTTTGTAGGCGAACAATTGAATCGGTGTAGCTTGTGCCTACTTAGCTAGAAGTCTTAAGGAAAAACTATCCGCACTGGAAAAATCTCCAGCTATCAAAGTGTTATAGAAAGGACAAACTTATTGTTACAGCGGTAGTTTAACCATAGAATGTTAGCAGAACAGTATCCTGAAATTTTGAGCCCTCTGATTGTGCCGGTGGCCAAATCCAAAGATATTGTGGCCCCAGCGGGATATGAACAGGATATCGCCACCTCAACATCTACAGCCTCAGTTAAGAACGCCAAACTGAAATCAAAGACAACGTCAGTCAACGTCGACGAGTTGAAAACCAAAAAAATATGGGAAATTGCTACAGGTCCTGCTAAGTCTATTCCTATGAATCTTATTATGAGTTACATGACCGGGAACTCGTTACAAATGATTCCTATAATGATGACGTTAATGCTATTTCTCAATCCTATAAAAGCTATCTTCAACGATACTAATAAGTTATTCAGAAGTCTACAGACCGATAAGAATGGTACCGTCATTCTCCAGGCGAAAATTGTTTACATCGTGTGTCAGTTGGGGTGTATGGCTATTGGCGTTTGGAAACTAAATAAAATGGGATTAATACCCAATAGTGATGCTGATTGGTTATCTTTCAAGGCACCTCCTGTTATTGATAACAGACTTGTTCATCTTTAGGTGGAATTTTCATAGATTTGCTGCAAGTTGAACTTCGAATATTTGTCATAGTTTTCCACCACACTCATACCGATATTTGTTTTATAGCATTCTATTAATATTAGCTTATCATAATTTTTAAGGTCTACTGAATGTCCGTAATCTCTTCCCACACTTTCTGCTACCGTCTTTATTATGGATGTTTTCTCCACTGCATTGAAGTTTCTTCTGGTAACTTGTATAGCAAACTTTTTAGGAGTCTGATCTTTCTGGTGGAAATGAGGAGCCAATACTTTGGCCGCCAATTTCTTCACTTCTTCTAAGCTTGGTGATACTGAAAAGGTTATTGGAGTCAACTTTTGGGTAAACCTAGTAGACTTTTGCTTACTATCATAAGCCTCTTTGCATAACCTTTGAATAAATCCTTCAGGCTCAATGGGTTTCCGAGTTTTAATGAATATCAAACATTCACAGTCCAACTCAATAGGATTGAATAAATTGGTCTTTGATGACTTAGCCTCTTTTAAGCCATCTACTTCTTGTTTGATCTGTTCCTCAATGGTAAGCTCCTTTGTTTCTTTCTTCTCGCCGTCTTCTCCTTCTTTTGTTTCACTGTCTGCTTCAAGTCCAGCTCTCCACGCTTCTAAATCATAGTACTCTTCGGCCTTCTCATTGAATAAGTTAGTCAACTCACTAATACACGCTTTTTCTTTTCCCCTGTTGCAAGTGGCATATATACCCGAGGTACTGGGGTCTATAAACCCCGATGGTTTGAATCGCTTTTGCCTATTACCCTTCTTATTGTCGTGTTTCCGCTTTCCCATAGTTTATTTCAATACGTCTTCTTCAACATTTACTCCATCTCATCGCCTGTATAAAGAATCGCGCACAAAAAGAGATCTGAGTATGTATACACACGGAATCATTACTTATAACTCATGAGGGCATGCGAGTTGTCGTTTGATTTGTGGAACGAAATCATTGATGTGGGTCAATTGGATGTTCTGGATGTGATCAATTTGTCCCGTACCAACAGGGAATTTCGACAGAAGTTCAGAGATTATAAGTGGTACAGGCTATTGATGCGATCCTATTTAGATGTCTTGATCCTGTTTCGTATTGATTGGGCTGTTCGCCTACGAGATCAGTGTCAAGGGTATAGAAGAAATGCGTTCAGGACCGTTCTTGAATTCCATTTAAAGGAGGTAAGATTCAACAATTATGACCCTACTAATCAGCCTGTATCAGCGGCGGTTGATTTGTTTGGTGATAATTACGTATACATACCAATAGCATATAGAAAGTACTATAAGACCCTGGGGATAGCAGAATCCACTGAAGGACAGAAGAATTTTGATCTCGCCACTAAATCTATGTGTTCTAGCATATTGCTGGCTCAATGTCTAAAGTTGGGAATGCATTATTTGAAGTCTTTGTTCGAGGATGAAAGGAAATTGTCACTGGCTGATCCTGTAGATCTCGAGAATTTTTGGTTTCACACTAGTTTAATGGAAACGGGTAGTCATTTTCTTGTTCTTTCGTACCATCTGTGGCTCCAATCCTTTTCTCGAGCAAACAAATTGAATTATTTACTGCTATTTCAGCATCTTGGTATTGATATTTCACATAATGCTCGGGAAAAGCCCAGGATCAAACTTGATAAAGTACAGCTCCTTTCAATCTTGAATTATACAACCTCAATTGTTTCTTTGAATCTTCCAGGTTTTCGGTTCTCATTGAAGTCCGCTGATTATACGATGTCGACCTTAAAAGATTGGACTGAGGATTTCAACCTTTTCAGAATAATTACGGGCCACTCGGTCGGTACCATGTGCTTGTTGCCATGCATTCTTTTCAAGGTTTTAGAAGATCAATTGTTCAGCAAATTTGACTTTGATTTAAGCCATGATAGTTTTGCTGATTACGGTACAAAACTTGTTCCTGGTGTGACTTTGCTGGGGCTACGAATAAACGACTTTGTCTTCGAACACCGAAAAGCGTCAGGTGATTTTCAGACAAGAACTGTTAGAAGTGATGTTCTATTTTCTCTGTTGCCTCCTTTGACGGTGGAACAAGCAATTCGTGTATACAACCTACATGATCCTCAAACGATTCATAGTCTTGTCGGGCCCTATTCTGAGACCCACAAATGTTTTTCGACGGAATCAATTTATAGACCAATTTCTACCGAATATCTAAAATTGACTAAGTACCTTTTTGCAAAGCTTCGGAGCATGAGTGATAGCAAGAATAGAAAGTTGTCCCATATTATGGAATTTGCCAGAGACTTAGAAGGTTTCGATCGATTTTTAAGTTACCATACAATCCTGAGATTTTGTTTGAGTTTTGACGATGTTGAAAAATACATCGGTCTCTATAGAAGTAAACAAGTCTCTAAGAGGTCCCAAGATTTTCTTGTAAGAAAGCTTGCAGCGGGGGGATCACTAGAGGATGATGGGAAATATAAACCTGGTACAGTCGTGGCAACTAGGAGGGGCCATTTTGCTATTGTACTAGGGAAGATGAAAAATGATGCCACAGTTTCTGGTAATATGACTTACTATAAGGTATATACTTCCAAAACGACCATCGAAGTCTGCCAGGATTTACAGGAGATTGATTATTGTGAATACTTTCCAGGTCTTATGCACTTCCTCCTCAGTTCATGTGGGGAAGAGATTCTCGGTCAAGTTTTCAGTCACTTGGATGTAGAAATTCATCCTCCTAGATTCATCATGAAACCCGATGTAAAGCTTTATTTGGGGATGTGACCCAAAGCACCTGAGTTTCAATCTAATTGCAATTTATGTAGCTAAAATATATAACGTCATAACGACATCGCGAAGATGCGCGAGTACATCTTATTGCCAAAGCAATTTTAGTTAGTTGCAACTTACTAGCTTCTCAAGATTAAACTATGTTCAAGGGTACCAGACTCTTTAATACGGTGAATTTTAGTGTAGGACGAATTGGCTTGAGGCGCTTGCCTCTAGCTGCCTTGACGCCTCGGAGATTGGGTCACATCCAAAAAAGATTTCAGCATCAAGTCATTGGTATCGATTTAGGTACCACCAATTCGGCTGTGGCTGTTGTACAAAACAACGAAGCTAGAATTTTGGAAAATGAGGAAGGGGGTAGAACTACGCCTTCTGTGGTTTCATTCGATAGTAAAAAGGATGACGGGAAGGTATTGGTGGGATTACCTGCCAAAAGACAAGCCGCTATTAATCCCCAGAACACCTTCTTTGCCACGAAGAGATTGATTGGAAGAAAGTTCGTGGACGATGAAGTACAGAATGACCTTGGAAATACTCCTTATAAGATAATTCCTAATGAAAATGGAGATGCGTGGATGGAAACTACTTTGGGCAGAAAGATGTCTCCCTCTCACATAAGTGGGTATATTTTGCAAAAAATGAAACAGATTGCTGATTCTCATTTATCAGATTCGACCAACCATGCAGTAGTTACTGTCCCGGCTTATTTCAATGATTCACAAAGACAGGCAACCAAAGCTGCTGGCCAAATTGCTGGATTGGAGGTTTTGAGGGTTATAAATGAACCTACTGCTGCTGCTTTAGCCTATGGTATTGACAAGAGGCAAAAAGATGGAGTGGTGGCCGTGTTTGATTTAGGTGGTGGTACTTTTGATATCTCCATTTTGGACATTGAGGACGGAGTTTTTGAAGTCAGAGCGACTAATGGTAATACCCACTTGGGTGGGGAAGACTTCGATATCTTATTGTTAAATTATATAATCGACGATTTCCGGGCTAAAAGTGGAATCGATTTACTGAATGATAGACTAGCTGTTCAGAGAATCAGAGAAGCTGCTGAAAAATGCAAAATTGAATTATCTCATGTCAAAAAGACGACAATCGAGATACCATTCATTTCAGAAAATTCTCATATAAACATGGACTTGACAGAAGACGAGTTGGATGAGTTATCTTTACACTTGATCAATAAGACTATCGACCCGGTAAAGAAATGTGTCAGGGATGCTGACTTGAAAATGAAAGACATCGATGAAGTGATTTTAGTAGGTGGTATGACTAGAATGCCAAAGATTAGAAAGACTGTTCAAGATCTATTTGGAATAGAACCCAATACTGCCGTCAATCCTGATGAAGCCGTTGCATTGGGGGCTGCTATCCAAGGGGCTGTTTTATCTGGCCATATTAAGAATGTTGTTCTCCTCGATGTAACTCCTTTGTCATTGGGTATTGAAACATACGGAGGAATCTTCAGTCCTTTGATTCCCAGAAATTCCGCTATTCCAATCAAGAAGGAACAGATATTTTCTACTGCTGTTGATGGTCAAACTGGTGTTGAAGTCAGGGTCTTCCAGGGTGAAAGAACATTAGTGAAAGACAATAAATTGATTGGAGACTTCCGGTTGTCGAATATACCCATTAGCCCTAAAGGAACCCCCCAAATTGCTGTGTCATTTGAGATCGATGCTGATGGTATTATCCATGTAAGTGCCACTGACAAGACCAATTACCCCGAAGATCTGGAACATTATGGAAAGGATAACACTGTTTCCATCACCGTGGCTGGTGAAACAGGGTTGTCAGAAGAGGAAATCAACAAATTAATCGAAGAAAGTAATAGAAATGCCAAAAGAGACGCTGAGTTGAAACAGCATATTGAAAATGCTACTAGAGCTGATGTCATTTGTTCTGACACCGAAAATGCACTTATTCAATTTGGAGACCTAATGGAGGACGAAGAGACAACCATTATCAGAGGCAAACTTAAAGACTTGAAAGCAAAGATTGATGACATCAGAGAAAAGGGTATTATCCACGATCCTCAAGAGATAAGAAACGAAGTCGATGACATGCAAAAAGTATGCTTAACTGCTATCCAAAAAGTAGCTGTCAAGCAACAACAATTGCAGCAACAAAAACAACAGGAAGGAGATAAAAACAAAAAGTAATTCTGCTACTACAACGTCGTCGAATTCCATGCAACACTTGTATATAACCACATTATATGGTATGTTTAATGACCTTAGCCGTAAAAAATACACATTTATTTATTCATTTAAGTGAATTCTACAAAAATTAAAAGTGATTTTTTCATTAATATTATATAGGTATGATGGTATGAGCTATGTATCAGGATGAATCTATTCGTCTGTTTCCATTCGATCTTCGGTGATGTTTTGATTATCTCCATCGTTATCATTATCGTTATTATCGTCTGGGTTATCTTCTGCCTCATTTTCGCCTTCATCTTCATCATCTTCGCCTCTGTTGGTCGAATTGCTTACAGAATCCAACTTATCAAGCCATTGCTGCACTTCTTCGTCGTCGTATATGGTGAAAGGAGTGTCTTTCCCAACCACACATACAGATGTATTCTTCAAGGTCAACTCGACATCTTGTGATAAAGTATCTCTTAACGCATTTAACCCGTGTACGATCAATTTTTCGATGGAGTCTGAATCACGGATAGCCTCTAAATTTCTTTCTAAGTAGGTTCTGGCCGCCTGGGATCTAGCTCCAATGGAAGCTCCGTAATATTCTAAGACGGATCCTGAAGGCTGGAATTCATATAAATGGGCACCAGTTTCATCAAACCCTGATACCAATAATCCAACTCCATACGGTCTGCTACCATAAGACTGGGTGTTTTCTTGAGCTTTGTCAGCAATTGATAACACGGCTTTAGATGTCAGCAACGGTCTGTTAAAAACCATTTTGGAATTCATAGCTTGTTTTCTCAAAAAGTTCGATAACACTCTAGCATCAGGAGCTAATCCAGCCAAAGCAACCCCCATGTGATCATCTATTTTTATAAGTTTCTTCTGATAAGATCCCAATTCTTCAGCATTTCTCTTTAATGCCACCAACACAACGTGAGTCTTGGAGGTTACTCCCACGGCAGCACTTCCTTGTTTGATAGCTTCCAAAGCATATTCCACTTGAAACAATCTTCCTGTTGGTGAATAAGTCACCGAATCATTATCGTAGTTGTTTCTAAACATTTTCCGGTGCTTATTTTCCTGCTTTTTGTTCCACTATTGCAACAATTGTTTAGACTTCTCCTGCTGATAACTAGATTATAACTGGTGTCTTCTCATTTAGCTAAATCGCCACCAATTTTGGCGCGAACAACTCAACGAGCGCTCCTGTACACAGCATCACCAGTAGCGACTTTATGAATGCGGATTTTGGCAGTTTATTAGAATAAGAGATGAGTCTAATGTTCCGTTCGGCAGTAGGAACGTTAAGAAAAGGATATAGACAATATTCTGTCAAGTTTCCACAGAGCGTGGAAGAACTTGAGTCCCAAAACCCCAAGGTTGGCCAGTTCAAAAACCCCTTGTTCCACACATTCCTTATAGCTTCTAGTGCCTATATGACGTTGCACTTGGTCCAGCTCACATTAGAACACAATGAGGAACAGCGTCGATATATGGAAGAGGAAAAAGTATTGGAAGCAGATATTCAAGCTTTAATGGATCACAAGAAGCTGCAAATGAGCCAGAGGCGGTGGTATCATTTATTTTGGAAGGCATCATAGAATATATAATCTGGCTAATGTACATTAGATTCAATTCATCAACTAATTTATTTACTCCTGTATATCTACGGTACATTATTGGCTCTGAATTTGTTACTGAATTTGGCAAATTTGGCAGCCGTTGAATTGGATATCGATGACTGCTGGTCAAAGCTTTGACTTGAGGTATTGTTGAAACTATCTTCGTTTCCTGACATTGACATACTGTCTTCATCATCGGGTATATGCATCTTGGAAATTAACTTGAGTCCATCTTCATATCTCACCCGGTCGAATTTCCGGGTTCTATAGGATGGATTCTTTTTGAAGTCATCGTAATTATCTAGTTTCAATAAATCAATGGATTGACGTAATTCTGCAAACGTAGACTGTAAGGACACTGACCCTCCAGCTTCTTTGAAATCAGCATCTTCTGATCTAGAAAGAGCACTTATTGAAGACTCCAAATGGCGAACATCTAGATCGAAATTTTCAATAGCAATTCGATTGAATCTGTCGGCACCTTTCAAAATATTCAAAAAGTGTTGAGCAATAAAATCATAACTTCTAAATAACCCTAATGTTTTGAAACTCAGTGGCAAATTGGAGAAAATAGATGTGAATAAATTCTCCAAAAAAAGGGCGAAATCTTTGATAGAATAGTTGGCCTCATCATTTGCAACTGTTGGAAACCAATCTTCATACTCAACCATATCCAAAAGTTCCCTAACTTTGTCATCGACCATTCCAAAGATAGACTCTTCGGCGTACTTACGTAAGTCAGTGAACAAAGTGATAGCCCTAAGGCTCAAAGTCCCGTTGATATCAATGTTATTAGTCCCAATCCCATTATAGAGCTTAAGTCTTCGGTTGATCAATTTACCTAATTCATAAAGACTGAATAAGTAATATTCTAGATTGGTATAGCTCTGTGACAAGATTTCTTTATTACTGGAGTTTTTAGTGATAAAATCCCGTAAGTCATACACTATACCTACTCCCTTCTGGTCGCCTAGTACTCTTTCAAAAATATCTTCAATAATTATATTATTCAACTCAATTAGTTCGTACCCGTAATATCTGCTGGTAAACAGAATTATATCCTCCATCAAAGATCGTATTCCTAGACAAAAGTGAACATAATCTTCACTAAATGGAAAACTGATGGGCATGGATTTGACATTTTTTGGAGCAAAGGGCGCATCATCTTTATACCAACAAATCTTTGTGACGCTATCATAATCTTGTTTGTCTTGCACAACCAAAGGCATATAGTGATCTGATTGTATTGATTGAAGAAAATCAAATCTGAATTGCTGGATCAACTCGTCTGCCAAATAATCCTTCACTAATATCATCAATACTTCGTACAATTCTAAGATCTTGAACTCATGACTTTCCATTACTTGTATGAAATTACCAAACAAGTCTTTGATTTCCTCCAACTCGTCTATGTTGAAAGGATGCGATTTTAAAAAATGTAACAAGACTGGTTTAAGCTTGATAACATATGATTCCCATAAGTCATCCGAATTCTTGTTAGATCTCAACTCGAATCTTGTAGCCAAGTTGATCTGTTTATCTATGATGAAAAAAGCACTGATTTTCTTCAAGTATTCATCCAAACTATTCATGTCATGGAACTCGGCAACTTGATTGTCTGTATTTGTGACTGTCAGGGCCCTGACCGAGGAAGTTATGGGATAAATGATTCTGTTGTATTTCTTCAACCATTCTCGATGGTAGAGCTTGGATAAAGTATCACCTTCATTTAATGTCTGATATACTAAAATCGCATAAAATATGGTGGATAGATTAATACTCAAATCAGGATCATTGAGAATATTATAGTTTAACGAAGAGTCCCTCATTGAGATCTCAACCGGTGAATTAATCCTATGGCATAAAAATGTAGCACCGTGATTCTTTCTTATTTCATCCCAATTCTTTTGAATATCCAGAAGATTGGTGTACAAAGATAACCCAATATCGTACAATTTTCTTTCCACGTTGACAGACAACCATTTACAAAGGTTATCAAAAGATTCCTCTTTGATGGTTTTTCTCATTAGCGGGACCGATTCATAAATCTTCACAGCAAAACTGAATTTCTCCACCTTCGGTAAGTGAATAGTGGTTAACTCGTCCAATAATTTCAAGGCACTGAAATATTTATTTTGTTTGATCAATTCGTGAATTCTGTTAGTTATTTCCAAGACTTGTATGCAAAGATTTAACACCACGGTAGTCTCATTGATTTTGGAGGTCAATTCTTTACTCTTCAATAAATTCTTCTTGCGAGATACCAATTCGTAAACCGATTTATTTAGAAACAGACTAACCTGCTGTAAACTCTTGTTCAAATCGGACGAGTTAATATGGATTTTATCGATGGAATCAATGCATGAGTTAATATCTTGAGTGGAGCTCAAAGACAAGTCGGTCAAATCTTCATCCTTACGTTTCACGATATCATTCAAATTTACAATCAAATTGGCTAATCCGTTCGCTTTCAATGCGTCCTTTACTATAGGCGCTAGACTTTCCAAGTAGTCATCAGAATTCAAAGACGTTTGAAAAATATCTTCATCTCTAATCAATAAGTTTTCTAATGGTGATTTATCCACATTGATTGAATCTCTTGGTGGCTTGAGCCCACCTTTCATGCCATTGCCGAAGGAACCATTTCCGTTATAATTTTCATCGCTCGCTTCTCGATACAGATCAGGAGGCTGACCGTCAGCATAATTGTCAGTTCCATTGTAACCACGGGACCTAGTCCGACTACTACCATTGGCTAGTGAAGGAGCCATGATAGAAAATGTGTTGATGCTGTAAGTGTTTATGATCTGAGAAAATCAACATCTTGAAAAATGCGACACCCTAACTGATTAACTACTGGGGAGAAGTATCATAATGATTCCTAATCATATATTGATCTTGGGATCTCCTCATACTGGGAAACTCAGGATATCGGAGTTGGTCCTGAAAGGAGCTAAATCTGCCGATATTCAAAATGAATCACACAGCGGAATTATCATAAAAACTGATCTCAAGACCAAATATTACGAGGCTCAGTTGAATATCCTTATAGATGAGTATCCGTCCACTAGGGAAGAAAAAAATGGGACTATTGATGACGATGATAAACACGGGCAGTTGCAGAAATGGTTCGAAGAGTTCAAACTGGCCGAATGCAAGGAATTGAGGGATGTGTTGGATGGATTGATATTCACAGTGAATATCGATTCTGATTCCATTGAATATATGGCACAGTGTATGGACACTTTGAATGATTTAAAACTTTTAATGGAAGAAGAGTCGAATGGTGATATTTTTTTATGTGTGATTGGAGTATCGAAGACAACAGAGCTGTACGAAGACTATGAAGATCTCGCTATCCAGAATGGATTGGAGTTTATCTACTGGTTAGAATCAGGTGAGAATGAATTTAAGGACAAAATAGGTAGGGATAGGTTGATGGAAATACTTGAAACGCATGACTGGAAGAACTTTAGTGATGTGACCCACGACGATGAGTACAAACAACACAAGATGGAACGAATGAACGATGAAATGTTGCAAAGTTTAATTTCTCCCGAAGGCGAACCAAGCCTTCAAAATGAGGATATAAGCAATCCTATTGATAAAGATAAAAATGCAGATGAGAGGATAGATTTGACAGACTTGTTGCTGAAGCTCAAGTTGGCTCGAGAACAGGCAACCAAGGTGAATGACGACCAACAACGAGAGGCATACGTCAAAAACGTAATCGAAGATATAATTGATTACATCTAAATGATTCATATCCAATGTCTTTTATTTCATGTATATATAAACTATAATTTATCATCTCTAGCTATAGAATATTTAATGTCATACCCCGGATCGAAATAGCATTCCTGAGTGTCTTCATCAGCAACACCATTTTCGTGAATCATGACTGCAAAATCTATGTATGGAACTTCTTCATCAACAACCACCATAGGAGCATGCCATGTTCCGGGACCATAAGTAATGGACTGATTTCCCTTACAAATAAAAGCTTTCAATTGAGCTGGGTTGGGCAAGGTGGTCTTCTTGTTTGTTTTGGCTACAATAACAATATACGACTTCTTGGATAAATCTTGTCCCATAGGTATAAAAGTCTGAGTTGTGTAAGGGTGTCTTTCCAATACTTTTGCTTTGTACATTTTAGAGCCGTCCATTTTGACTGTAATCAAGTGTTTGGGTGCAGTACATCTAAAGATATTCCAATTAGCAGTGGCTGGTTTTCCGCTTTTGCAGTCTTTGTAATTGTTGATGATAGGACACACTTTGTGGATCTTTTGGGCGGTTCCGTAATTTGCAGCACTACTCTCTACTGATTTGATTTGATGGTCAGCGCTGATCACTCCTCCGTATGGCTTAAAGTTCTCTGCTGTCAAAGGACGAGCCTCGATCAATGGAATATTGGCCACATCAAATGTTGCTAATACCATTTCCAATGATTTCTGTTGCCTTATCAGGATATTTGAATACGAAGTCACAACTATCTATCTAAGAAAAAAGGTGTCGATAAGATCCATAAGAGCCATCGGCTATATGCGCATTTGGCCGCTTCGCAACCATTCATGTGAAGAGAGTAGTTCAGAAGAATACAGTTTATATGAGTCTTGTTGGGCCATTCACGCACGATTAGTAACAATAATCACCCAAAAAACATTCTGAGAGTAATGGGAGTCCATGTGAGGGTGCTTGTGAAGGGTATTGTGTGATTTGGGTCTACATTATCAATCATAGTATTATCAAGAAGGGCACCCGATAAACTTTTGGGGAGAGTCTAGCGATTATACTGGGTTCTTATTCGGTACCAGAACAGTCATGCGGATGTAATACAAGACAAGTCATACAGATGTCGTTTATTATCTACTCATAGATCTATTAAACTTATAACGAAGCCTCGTATTTGGCTAATCTGTTCATATCTTCAGCGTATTTGGCCCAGATTTCTTCATCAATCTTATTGTTCAATGGGGGTCTAGCAGAATAGGTTAAGTCACCCAAGCCATGAATCACATTTAAAGCATACTTGACTCCAACAAGATTAATGTCAAACACCATTTGATTGGCTCTTGTGACCAAATACTGCAACTTGGTGGCCTCTTCGTATTGGTTGGTCTTGTAGAGATTGTAAAGCTTTACCATTGATTTAGGAAATATTCCCGATAATCCATCAATAGCCCCATATGCTCCAATAGCTAACGAAGGAACCAAGATTTGTCCTAACCCAGTGAAAGGTCTGAAATTATTGGCTTTATACTTTTCTCTTTGCCCTGTTAAAAGGATATATTTATCCATGTTGAAATGAGTCAACTTGACCCCGATAATACTAGGATGACTCAGTAATTCATCAAAGGTTTCAGTGGTTATATCGGTGCCATTGCTCACTCCAGGATAATGATAAATAACGATGGGTAACTCCAGTTTATCGCCCACCAATCTGAAATAATCGACAATTCCTTGTTGATGAGTTAATTTTCCTCCGTAATACCCTGGGGTCAATAACACTACGTAATCACCACCATTTTTTTTCACTTCTGAAATCTCTGATACAGTGTCAGCTATATTGGTATAAGGCATTCCCGAGATCAATTTGAATTTGGTGTCAGGTACGGCACTTCTAATGGCCGACAAAAGCTTTATTCTCTCGTCTCTAGTCAAGTGAATTGATTCTCCCATAGAACCAGAAATCACCAACCCATTGATTCCGCTATCGTATAACTTCTTAGCATGCTGCACTTGAGTGTCAAGATCCAAGTCGTACTCTTTACCTTTGAAAAAGGTTGGCACTGGTGTATATATTCCTTCGTCTAATACGGTACTGTTTGTCATAATGGCACAGGTAATCTTCAAATGTTACTGATGGAATCCCCAAACCTAGAATATCGGCCCTTATAAATAGAAATGTTTTAGATCCTATGGTTTCGGACCTTTAGTTTCTCCGACCTGGGGTACTTGGTAGCCCCCACGTAAATTCACGCTTACGAAACATTGATTCTGGGCTCAGTTGGTGGGGAGAGATCATTGACCCGAGTGTTTTTACTTACTGACGTCCATAGTAGCGGATAGTGGGTAACCCAAATAGATCAAAAAAATGGGGGAGGGCGGGGGAAATGGTGGGGGTGCTGTTAAGCATCGCATAAAAGATACTATTTTCCAATTGCAACTGACAGTAAACGGATTCTAGAATTTGTAACTTTCAAGTTTGGGATTATGTCGATGTTATTGCAAGGAAAAATCGCTGTGATCACCGGTGGTGTGACGGGAATCGGGAAGCTGATAGTGTTTGAAATGGCCAAAAATGGTGCCAAAGTGTGTGTGAATCATGTCCCTACAAAAGCTCAAGCTGATATGGCCCTGGAAATGGAACAAGAGATCGGCTCCGACAACTTTCTTGCAGTGCCAGGAGATATCTCCAAGCCAGAAACCAGTCAAATAATTGTGGACAAAACCATAGAGAAATTCGGAGAAATAAATGTACTTGTATCTAATGCTGGGATTTGTGAATTTAAGGATTTCCTAGACACGGATCCCGAAACATATCAAAAAACGGTTGAGATCAATTTAAACGGTAGTTTTTATATGATCCAAGCCGTGGGAAGACAAATGAAAAAACAAGGGAAAGGAGGCAGTATTATTGCCATCAGTAGTATTTCTGCATTAGTCGGTGGTGGAAGACAGGTTCATTATACGCCTACTAAAGCAGGAATTTTATCTTTGATTCAATCTAGTGCCTGTGCATTAGGACCTCTTGGAATCAGATGTAATGCCTTACTTCCGGGAACCATTAGAACACAAATGAATGACGAGGATATGGCTGACGACGCTAAGAGGAACTACATGGAACTGAGAATACCCTTGGGAAGGTTAGGGAAACCTCAGGATTTGGCTGGTCCTGCTGTATTTCTTGCTAGTGAATTGTCAAGTTATATGAATGGATCTCAATTATTGGTAGATGGAGGGTTGTTTGTAAATTTACAATAGATATATAGAAATAAACTACCTTGCAATTTTTATTCTTTTTATTCTCCTTTAGCTTTTTCAGTCGAATCCAATTCGACGGTGTTTATTTGAGCACCACCACGGTCTAATCCCCCGTTGATCTACAGCACTGTTAGATTCAACCGTTCGGATTCGGATGAATGATCCAGCGAGAAAAATGTTCCTGGTTTAAGAAGGTGCGTTTTGTGGGGTAGGGACTATTAAACTATATAACTGTAGCTGATTCCCTCAAGTATGTTAATTTTCTATAATAAAATAATTAAGGATGACATTGAAGGAA
This sequence comes from Yamadazyma atmosphaerica, assembly GCA_030574775.1. Classification (NCBI taxonomy): domain Eukaryota; kingdom Fungi; phylum Ascomycota; class Pichiomycetes; order Serinales; family Debaryomycetaceae; genus Yamadazyma; species Yamadazyma atmosphaerica. Next base: position 21,260 of record JAJMFQ010000032.1, on the reverse strand, counting down.
TTTCCAAAGATTGTCGATATAAAGACATATATTGTTAAAGAAAAAGGTAGTGGTGGTGACTATCATGACGTGGAGAAGGGCCACTGGCTCATTGATAGCAAAATCTCAACTCCAATGACAAAATTTCCAGATTACAGAGCTTCTAGAACTAGTTGGGGAATCAACGTATTGGGATCTTTCTGTGTGGAAGTGATTGCTTCTGACGGTACTACTGGTTTTGCTACTGGTTTTGGAGGACCTCCTGGATGTTGGTTAGTCAAAGAGCATTTTTGGAGATTCTTGAAAGATGAAGATCCAAGAAATATCAACATTATGTGGGATAAAATGTTTAGAGCTTCGATGTATTACGGAAGAAAGGGGCTTCCAATTGCTGTTATCAGTGTTATCGACTTAGCATTGTGGGATTTGTTAGGTAAAATCAGAGGTGAACCGGTTTATAAGATGATTGGAGGTGCCACAAGAGACAAATTGGACTTCTATTGCACTGGTTGCAATCCTCAAGCTGCAAAAGATATGGGATTCTGGGGTGGTAAAGTTGCTCTTCCTTATGGTCCTGACGAAGGTTTCGAAGGTTTGAGAAAGAATGTTGAATTCTTGAAGAATCATCGTAAAACGGTAGGACCTGACTTCCCATTGATGGTGGATTGTTACATGTCTCTCAATGTGCAGTATGCTATTCAATTAGCTGATGCCACTCAAGATTTAAATATTAATTGGTTCGAAGAGACTCTTCACCCTGATGATACCGAAGGCTATGCCTTGTTGAAGAGAGCTCATCCAAGAGTTAAATGGACTACTGGTGAACACGAATATACCAGATACGGATTTAGAAAATTGATTGAAGACCGTAATCTCGATATTGTTCAACCAGATATCATGTGGGTAGGTGGTTTGACTGAAATTCTTAGAATCGCTCACCATGCTGCTGCCTATGACATTCCTGTTGTTCCTCATGCTTCGGGTCCTTATTCTTATCATTTTGTTATTTCTCAGCCAAACACTCCATTCCATGAATACCTTGCTAACTCTCCTGATTCCAAGAGTGTCTTGCCTGTTTTCGGTGGTCTCTTCACAGATGAACCAGTTCCTACTAAGGGTTACCTCGATACAAAAATTTTGGATAAGCCAGGTTTCGGGCTCACTCTCAATCCCAAGATTCAATTAATTGAAGGTGATGCTTTATTCAACCCTAACCCTGAGAGACCATTGCATGTAGAAAGTAATGGCCACTCTAATGGCAAGGCTTAAACCACCTAAATATGATTCAAATAGAATAGTTTATTTCATTATACATAAATCTATATCGATTTTGCCTCTAATTCAAGAAATTATCTCGATTAAACGGATCATTCAAGGGGAGCTTAAACCAGTCAAACACCCATAAATCATCAGCTGATCCCTTAGAAGCTTTATACCTAGCGATCTTTTTGGAAAGTAGTGTATCCAAAGAGCTAGCATTAAGCTTGATATCCGCTATAATTCTAGCATCATCTCCATATGAAACACCTCCTGTCAGTCCACTACGCATTCCAGGTAGATTACTCTCATCAGGACTAACCGTGTCGATAGACATGGTGTCATCCTTGAAAAAGTCGAGAATATCTGCATAATTGGATGCACATTCCCATTTCTGTCCTATCTTTCGAAGTAGGGAAATTGCATACTCAAAATCCCTATCCAATGTTCCCTGTGTATGAATTGAATCAACCAACAACACTCTTCCACTTACCCATACAGCAAAGGCATAGTAAGGGCCGAAAGTTTCATAAACAGTTTCCCCATCAATATTGAAAAAGAATGGTAAAGATTCGGACAACTTGAGAATTGTATGAGCGGAGCTAAGACAATGTGCTTTAGATGTCTGTGCTGGTATTATGCTGGTTCCCTTACTTTGCACTTGTGAGAAAGCTGTAAGGGAATGGAGTCTAATTATCATGGTATGATATAATCCATGTAGTATGACTTCCTCGATGGTTGGTTTGTTGTTTTCTAGAAGAGAAAGGCTTCCTTTATTGAGAAACTCTTCTAACTCTGACGGTAACGTATCAATCCAATCCTTTATCTTGCTTTCTATTTCACAATAGTCCAACTGCCAAGCAAGGACGTCCTTTTTATCTTTTACATCCACAGGACTTCTTCTGAATTTCAGGCACTCTCCCATCAAATTCAATACTTCAATTATATAGCAATTAGTACCGTAGAGACTCTTATTGGTGAATTTGTTCATTGCTCTGCTATCATCCAAAGTTCTCGTCTGTCCTTGTTCTACGAGTTCCTTGTTAAACAAATGTTGCATTTCCCAATATTGAGATTTTAGCGGTAAAAAGCATGTAAGTTCAGAGGTTGGAAGCTTCGATGAAAAATGAGTTCCCATACTTGACAACTTGTCAAGCTTGTAAATCTCCCATACTAAATGACGTAATGATTCCTTTGAAACCCAGTTTCTCCATTCTGAAGCGTCTTGGTCAACTTCTTCAGCATCATCTTCGGATTCAACGTTATCTAAGGAGGGATCTTTCATGACCAATGGGTCTTTGATAAGAGCTAAATGGAGACATCCTCCAACTGCCATCGATATTGTGGTCCAACTCTCATGATTGTTTGCTTTACTGTATAAAGCTATGGCCAAAAGAGTTATGGCCTTTAATTCGGTTGTGTTCTTCATAGAAAAACATGAGGAGATAATCATTTGCTTTAATGATGTAAAATACTCTTCGATTTCCTTATCAGTTAACATCTCGCTGCCAAATTTCAAGGCGTTTATAAGCACACCTAAAAGTAGTACATTAGAGGAATTGATATTCTTCAATATTCTGGGTCCTTCGAGGTCTCTGTGGACAACGGGGAAAATAGGATTGACCTTGTTGAAATACAAATCAACTAACACAATAATTTTGTCCACTGGAGGAAAGCCTTGATTTCTAGTAGATGTTCCAGCACTGGTAGTATTGTTACCATAGAAAGTACTGCTGTGGTAAGTGTTGGTGTTAGTATTTGGAACTGAATTTGAATTGGTGTTGGTTTTCTGTTCATTTATATCGTCATTATTATTAAATTCATTAATTTGATCGTCAAGTGGAGATATTTCTGATACTTGGCTTCTTCTGGTTGAGAGAATATTGGCAGGATCGTTGTCACCATCAGCGCCATTTATTAGATAGGATAACGAAGCTCTCTTTCGTGATGGAGGCTGGCTGGTGGTGTTTGAGTCTTCAAAATGATTTATTTTGTTTTCAAAAGTCTGAAACTTCTCTTCCAACAATCGTAGTTGATTTTTCAATAAATCTGTCTCTGTTATCTGTCGAGTCTCTGTTGACTCGAGGGCTCGATTCAACTTATCCATTTGACCAAAAAGCTGCTGATTGTAAAATTGTTGATTATCACCAGGAACTGTCGAATCATTCGGCACCTCTAAGTTACCTCCAGTAACCTGTAGTTCGAGTTGATGGACTTTAGTTTCAATCGTGTTGAACTGATCTTTTAATAAAATAGCATCATTCGAATTGTCTTCTAGCACTTTCTCGAAAGCATCCATTCTATTTAGGAATTGTTGACCATACCCAACTTTCAATCCTGGTCTTTTCATGACGCTGTAAACGCATTCTTGGTCTATCTTCTCACAATTTTCACAGACTGGTTTCCGTTGATCACATTTTATCTTCTTTAACTTGCAATGGTCACAGGACTTGGAAAGTTTGTTGCTGGCCGTGGATTTAGATACCTTACCCTTGGGACCTCTGTTGCCATTAGTGCCATCCATTTTTCGATATCTCAGAATACAGCCTTGCCTGAGATAAAACAATATATCCGATGATGCTGCTGATTTCGATCAAGAATTCCGGGTGAATGTTCTCGCAGAGTTGGTTCTCATTCCCAAACCGGAATTTAGTGTGGGGGCGGGGGAAAAGTGTCAAACGGAAAACTACGCGACGGTGCTATAATATATATAATATTGTAAACCGAGATCTATTACTGCAAAATTAAGTCATCATGTTGAGAAATCATCCTTTACGAGTTGTGCAGAACATTTCCAGACTCCATCGAGGCAATGGATGGCGTCAAAAGTTCGGATTGTCATTTTTTGCTTCTCGTCAATGGAATGATTCATCTAGGGACTCTAGTTTCGGAGTTAGTCATGGAATCGTGGCAATTCTAGGTGCTGCAATTGTCACCAAATTTCATGAGGATATTGTTGCATTGGATACCGGTAATGTAATTGGGTCATCTGGTGAGAACAAGATTTCACCAGAAGAACTAAGCAAGCATACCAGCCCTGAAGATGGTGTGTGGGTAGTTGTTAACGGAAAGGTGTATGATCTAACGGAGTTTCTCCCGATGCATCCTGGAGGCATTCCTATTATTCTCAAGTATGCTGGGAAAGATGCATCTTTTTTGTTTAACAAGATACATCCTGCTAATACTATTGAACTGATGCTTCCGCCAGAGGCTTGTGTTGGAGTGTTGGATGGAGAGTTAGACCAATCTCAGTTAGATCCCATGGAATTGGACGAACAACGAGCCGACGAAATGAGGGCCAGAAGACCTCCATTGATGACTATTTTAAACTTGTCAGAATTTGAATATGTAGCCAAAAGTATTTTGCCCAGTCATGCTTGGGCTTACTATTCAGGAGGTAGCGATGACGAAATTACCATGAGAGAGAATAATAGGGGCTACTTTCGTTATTTTTTCAAACCCAAGGTACTTGTGGATGTTGACGATGCGGATATCTCTACTACCATGTTAAACATTAAAACTGATGCTCCATTTTATTGCTCTGCTGCCGCTCTGGCTCAATTAGGGCACCCAGATGGTGAGCTATCGATTGCTAGAGGTGTGTTTGAGGAAAATATCATTCAGATGATCTCCACTGCTGCATCTTGTCCGTTGGATGATATTATCGATGAGACCCCTGGTCCAAAGTGGTATCAGTTGTATGTGGAAGCGGATAGACAAAAGAGCATTAATAAAATTAAACATTGTGAAGAGAAAGGTATTAGAGCCATTTTTGTCACAGTAGATACCCCTTTGTTTGGAAGGAGGGAAAAGGATTTAAGGTTCAAGCTAGATGACAAGATTGAAGATCTTGATGCCCTTGATATAACTCTTAAGGATAAGAATGACTTTATTTTGTCCTATGAGAAAATTGGATTGAAATGGCAGGATATAAAGACCTTTAAGGATAATTCATCAATTCCAATTGTGGTTAAAGGTATTCAGAGAGTAGAGGATGTGTTCTTAGCAATTGAAAATAAGGCTGATGCTGTAGTTTTATCTAATCATGGAGGGCGTCAGTTGGATTTTTCAAGACCGCCGATTGATGTGTTGGCTGAACTTATGCCTGAATTACGGAAAAGAAAGTTAGAAGACAAAATCGAAGTTTATATCGATGGTGGGTGTCGTAGAGGAAGCGATGTCCTCAAAGCACTCTGTCTTGGGGCAAAAGGAGTCGGCTTGGGGAGGCCATTTTTATATGCCAACAGTTCTTACGGAGAAAACGGAGTTATTAAATGCTGCAGAATATTAAAGGATGAGATTAGAAGAGACATGAAACTATTAGGAGTTAGAAGCATCGATGAATTGGGACCTGAACTAATTCACGCTTATCCTAGTGTTTTTAGTGGCAATTCGAATAGTTTATATGAACCTTTATATTTACCCAAGTTCAAAGAAGAATAGAGAAATATAGAAAAATTTATAGCACATATTTATTCAAATGTATAAGTTTTCTAAACTTTAAAGGGATGTGGTTGCTTCTACTTCGGTGATTTCCTTTATAAAAGCGTCTAACTTCTCCCAACCTTTGGTGGTATCTTTGTTAAGAGGCAGGCGCCCTAAGTAAGTTTCTCCGAAACCAGTAGCCTCGTGAATTATTCTTTTGATACCAATAACTCCAAACTCGCTTACCACTTTTTCACCCCTAATGATCGATAATTGTAGTTTTTGGGCCGTTTTGAAGTCTCCTTTGCTATAGCTTTGCATTAACTGGGTATATATTTTAGGGAAGGCACCACTAATAGCATCAACTGTACCTTTGAAACCTACCGAAAGAGCTGGTAGCAATAAATGGCCAAGGCCGGTCAAGCACACAAAGTCTTTCACTTCCTCATCAAGGCCCACCTCACTATAGCTAGTCACGTCTGCATGAGAAAATTTGATTCCCACAATATTCTTGTGGGAAGACAAGGTCTTAATTGTACTTGGTGCAACATTAGTTCCGTTGGTAACTCCAGGATAGACGTAAATTAATACTGGTATAGGAGAATTATCGGCAACTTCCTTATACCATTCCACTAAGGCTTCTTGGGTAATAGCTGCACCGAAATAACTGGAAGGCAATACCAAAGCAAATGAAGCACCTGCTTTTGCAACTGCCATTATTTCATCAATAGCTTCTTGCAAGCAGTTTTGGGCAATTCCTGCCAATATAGGAAACCCTTTGACATTATCGTGGATTTGTTTCACAATCTCCACTCTTTCTGATCTGGTCAAATGAGCGTTCTCTCCTGTAGACCCCAACAAGGTGATCCCCTTAATTCCATTATCTTGCAAGAATTTGGCATGAGCTACTTGAGTGGTGAAGTCGATTGACCGCAAGTCGGATTTGAAAAATGTAGGCACAGGGGTGTACACACCTGCTTCTGGTAATTTGACCATTTTTGATTGGAAAAAATGTGAGTTGGAAATTTAATTTTCAATAGAGATCACACAACTCTTTATATCAGCTATTGTGTCTCTGCTTCATTCTCTAGTTATTACATTACAGTGATCTCATCCCACATGAACTCTGATTCGTGTGGATGTTCAGCCGAATTCCGCGTACCTTTTTTGCGGGGTTGGCGAAATGGTGGAAGAATTCCCGAAACGGAAAACTCTGGGGGACAGATCAAACATACTCCGAGCATTAGATGTGCCGAAATCGACGGCCACTAATATAACATTGATAGCTTGTTCCTATTTTTTTAGGAGAAGTGATAATCTACTACGAAAAAGCTATCTTAAGAGATAAAGTATAGTAAAGCTGAGACAGAATGCCCACTAAATTATTTGACATTGAAGCTAAGGACGTTAAAGGTCTAATAAACCTTTTAATTGATAATTTGGTCAATATCAAAGATGAGACTGGAAAATTTTTGATGACGATTCCTGATGGCAGAGTTATTGACACTAAGGGATGGATAACTGGGTGGGAATGGACTCATGGTATTGGGCTCTATGGTATGTGGCATTACTATGAACTCAATAATGACCCCCAAGTTTTAGATCATATCAAGCAATGGTTTGAGGCTCAAATTTTTGGCCCTGATGGTAGTACCTCTAAGAATATTAACACAATGGCTGTATTCTTGAGTTTAGCATATTTGTACGAAAGACATGGGGATCATAAATATTTGCCTTACTTAGATTCCTGGGCTGAATGGGCTATGTATGACTTGCCTAAAACTAAATGTGGAGGTTTCCAACATTGTACCTATTTAACCGATAATTATCAGCAGTTGTGGGATGATACCCTCATGATGACTGTAATGCCTTTAGCTAAAATTGGTTTGTTGCTTGATAGACCTCATTATGTTGAAGAAGCTAAAAAGCAGATGCTTTTGCATGTCAAGTATCTTTGTGACGCCCAATCGGGATTATGGTACCATGGCTATACTTTTGAAGGGGATCATAATTACGCTAAAGCTTTTTGGGCTAGAGGTAATTCATGGATAACTATTGTTATACCAGAATTCATCGAATTGTTGAAATTGCCCAAAGGAGATTTCTTGAGGGAATTTTTGATTGAAACCCTTGATAGACAAGTTTCAAAGTTGGTGGAACTTCAAGATTCCGACTCAGGTTTATGGCACACATTATTAGATGATTCTACCTCATATGTTGAGTCATCTGCCAGTGCTGGATTTGCCTATGGAATCTTGAAAGCTGTTAGAAATAGATATCTCGATCCAAAATACAAGCCTTTTGCTCTCAACGCCATTAAAGGTGTCATGGGGCAGATTGATCAAAGAGGAGAGTTATTAAATACTTCCTTTGGGACTGGTATGGGTGATAGTCTCCAATTTTACAAGGATATTCCATTAACTTCAATGCCATATGGTCAAGCCATGGCAATTATGGCCCTTGTTGAATTTTCGAAATTATACTTGTAGAGTTTAGATAGCATTAATATAAGATTTACAAAATCATTCTGTTCCCAAGTACAATACATGACGACCGTTTTCACAAGGCAAAATAGCTTTAGTTTGACAATTCTGTGAAAGCATTATATTATAAAGATAATTTCTACAGGTTTATTCCGTTATACCAATCGATCATTAAAACTATACATTACAGAATCAGTAAACATATCTAAAGTTGACATTTTCCACATCGGTCATATCTTCAAAGGCATGTTTTAAATCATCATCAGCTTTGGCCTTACCCTCCTGGATCAATCTATCTTTTCTTCTGTTTTCCTTCATTAACCATAATCTCAAAAGAATAAGCATCGTAATTAAGGCAGCGTAACATCCCATGTGTGTACCGAAAGCAGTCAAGTATCGTGGGTGTTCGTAGGAAAGGAAGACTTGAGGACCACAGATGTTCCCTGTAGCCCAACCTAAAAAGTTGGTGGTTGTAACCACAGACTTTTTACTTTGACCAGCAATATTTCTTGACAACAATCCAAGACCAAGTGTACTAGTACCCCAGAACGAAAGAGTAAGGTAGTAGCAAAACAACAAGACACCTGTTCTAAGCTTGTATTGATATGTTCCCACCTCATATTCAGTATATGTCAAAGTCATCAAAACCACGGTACCGATAATAGAAGGCACCACATACAAAATCATAAAAAAGATATTTTGATTGAATCTCTTGCTCAACCATGCTGAAGACAAAAGCAAGACAATTAAGTATGCACCTAAAACCATTGCTAATAATTGGGTTTCTAATGCACTAAAACCAAAAGAAGAAATAATGATATTTGCAAAAGCTCCCAAACCAGAAGTGGGCAAAGCTGTCAAGAATTGAATAAAAAAGAAGGCATAAGTCTGAGGATCTTTCAAGGCTTCGTAAAGATGTGACTTTTTGAATTTTCTATTTTGAAGCCCGGTTTGATTGGCTCTAACTCTTTCAACCATCAATTTTTTGTCCTCTTCACTGAAGCACTTAGCAGCCATAGGAGAGTCTGGGGTGTAAAAAAAGTTGAAAACACCCCACACGACAGTTATACAACCATAAGTCAAGAATAAGATTTCCCAATTCTTTAAGGCAGCATCCTGGATTAAAGTAAAACAAAACGATAACAAACCCCCAACGATTTGTTGACCACCATTCATCATATACCAGAGAGCCACGATCAACGCTTGTTCCTCTCTTCGGTACCACATAGACGACATCAAAATAAAAGCTGGTTGACAGCAACATTCGAAAACCCCTAAAAGAGTTCTAACAGTGACCAAGATAGCAAAATTCTTCCCTAAAGCATGACAAGCTAAGACAATACCCCAAAGAACAATATTGACAGAAATGTACTTAGCAACAGGCAACTTTTGAATGATAACATTTGTTGGTAATTCGAATACCAACACTGCAATATAGGTACATGTAGTTAACCAAGCGTATTGCTGGGAAGCGTCGTCAAGATTATCACGAATCCCCATAACAGAAGCAAAAGATATAGTACCTTTATCCAAGGCTTGTAAGAAGTAAGTACCAATCATACAAGGTAAAAGCCTTCTATGAATCATGTTTCTTAATCTTTTGTTAGTTTCCTCATCTATTTCAACGGCAGACTCTTCCATATAACCAAGAATTTGCTTATCCACCTTTTGAACTTCAATTTCATCAACTACTTCTTTGTTTTGGAACAGGGAAGATTCCACCTCTTCCACATGGTGAACGTTATCCTTTATCATATCGATGTCACTGGAGACTCTTGAAGAATTTGAACCAGCAGGCTTCATCTTTGAGGAAATGTTTATGTATTTAAATATATCTGTAAATGAAAGCAAAGCAGGCACAAACAAAGAACAGGTAATAGAGAAAAGCAGAAACAATCATAACCTTCCGGACGTGTTATGCATTTTTATATAAAAATTTTATCGGTCTACCCCAGTTTTTGTTTCTCACCTTCGGAGTTGTCAAGATCATTTTTCTGCAGTCGGGCAATGATTGTTCCAGGGAACCACCCGCATTTTATAAAGTGGTTTGGATACAAGCACCCAGCAGATTCTTAGGCTGCCACCAGAACCACCGCGTTTTCTGTACTAATTAGGATAGATCTGAAAAAAGTATTCCAGCGATATTGGTGGGGGATGCGGACATGGCGACGATTTTTGCATTCCCTTTTCCAAAAAAGGTGGGGCTTAGTCTGGGGAAAAATACGGGGAAATTTTTCACTACTTTTTAATCAGCTGCGGTCTCGCTTGATTCCCTATACAGAACAGCAGTTTGATACTATTGTTGAAATACTCCTCTCCTACTCCTCCACATGTGAAGAAACCAGAAAATACGGTTCGATGATGAACCTGAACAGCAAAGGTAGTTTGCTTTTCAGTGTTTTGCGATCATTTCATCTGGTCCTGCTTGTCATGCATGAACGTCATTGAACTCCGATTCCTTTTTTTGCCTACGAGTTATAAGCGGTCGAGGTGGGTGTTGAGATATGGTGGCACATCTTTGATGCGGCAGAACAACTTCATAAAAATTTGGCAGGCTCAACAGGATCAATGGCAAGAAAAAGTCTTCTCTTAAACTTCGGACGCAGCTAGATTCTATCTATTGTACTCTTTCTAACAAAGCCTTTGAGCTTCAAATTTTCTTGGGATTTCGTCTACAGAGATGTTAAATAAGTACCCTATCCTCCGGAATACGGAAGTTGTGATTTACTTGCATTTGAGCTGAGAATGAAATTCCTGTCTCTATATATCAGTTATCTAAACCCTATTCATCTTGAATATTTTCTGTTACTGAAGGACAAAGTCGCTTATAGAGGGGTCAAAGGATAATTGAGGTCCTGACTATATATGTACAATGAAATGCTGCTGAACATTTTTAGTTCAGCTATGTTAGTGTCGACCCTTGGTCATGCAACTTTGAGAATTAGCTTGGTGCTAGAGTACAGAAGGCAAATAATGTATTATGTAAACGGGGCTCGTCAAGAAAGCTATTTTACCTTCATCGTAGAAACCTTGAATTAACAGTCTATTAGAATGCGTTGTGATTAGATATGAACCTTAACATGTCCTTTAGATATGGCTTCAGCTGGGGTCACTTGGGATCTTTTGAACAAGAAAATTTCCTACACTGTTTAATTCTCCGTCCATTGCTCACAAATGTTCTTAAAAGACTAATGAACCAAATAAAATATAATTAGATCTGCATCTTAGGACCAACAATAACTGGACAAGCAATCAAATTAGAAGATACAGTAACCACAGGTAAGTATGTGACATGTCCATTTGCAGTATTTGTGAGAGAATTCAAATACCTGTCGTCACTCTTTTCTTCAGAAATCTGCACCATCTTCTCATGGTGAAATAAGTGAGGTCTGATATTGGTTTTTTGCAAATCTTCTAAGCGGGCCACCCCACTCCTGATTTCCAAAGAGAATTTTAAAGTCTAATGAAGAATTATTTGAGTTGCGACTTTTGCTTATACTCATTCATTGCACCCTCACAATTAATTCTCTTTTCTCTCTTTGATCCTATCTTTTGCATATTACACTTTCAGAAATTATGCAGAATCGACTTCCTTCAGATGTCTTATAAGAGAGACTGTTGGAGTCGTGCGCGTGATTATGATTCCTCAGGAACTTGACGGAGGCAATCTTAACTCAATTCAACCTCTGATCTCTTGACTGACATGCTTGTGTTGCATTGTCTTTAGCTGCTTTGAAAATCTTGAGCCCATGCATATGATAACATTCCGTATTCCTCCCAACAAGAGGATGCTAGAATGAGAGATATTATAGACCGAATCACTGCCAAAAATATCACGAGCCTGCCTCTTTTGATGAAATAATGAGTCATTTTATTGGTCAACTCTCGTTTTAGATAATTCACCTAGTATTTGAAATACTGTCCAAAATTTGTTGAAACTTCGAACCTAGGCTAATTGATGATTCCTCATATAACTCAACAGAAGGCTTTGAATTTTAGATGATATCTACGTGGGGCGCGTTTGTTGCAAATTTCCCGATGGGGTCTATCCAGGATCTTGACAAAAAAACTCTTCGAAAGTCTAAATTTTATCACTTTCCATTGCACGAAAAATAGTTTTTGATCTTCATGTTTGATTATTATTGTCTGTATTTTCCAGAGTATCATATTATTCCTTCCCTTTGACTTTAAGCTTGCTATTACTATTATTTTATTAAGGAAGGACCCCCCAGTTAATTTATAATGATACAATTGCAAAAGGCCTTAAAACAATTTTAGTGGGACAGCCTGATAATCCATTCCTCGGTTTCCTATTCGAAATCAGAAAATAATTCCCCCGTAGGAGATGATGTGGCAAAATAGCTTATAGTAAACGGCAAAGATGTAGATAATGCTATAAAAAATAGTCAATTTAGATACGCAACTCAGAACTGAAAAGTAACATGTGGCTAGAAAAAAGAGAGAGGTTCACTAATAGTCAGAAAAATAAATCATCCGAGTTTGAGTGCAACATTCCGACTCTCTTGGATGTGATTCTGTGCTATCTGGTTATTGATAGTCCTGTATCCTTAAACCCCGCGCCACATTTCCTACTGTTCAAGTCTTCTTCAATACATTAATAGGTGATGTAACACGTCGTCCAGACCATAGGAGAAATTTTTCAATCGAATCTTACAGATTTAATGCATCGTAGTATAAAACTGTCTGTTGCTTCCTATCAAATTCATCGGGATTCAATGCACTTGACATTCGCTGTTTCACATATGCAGTCTTCGCAAAAACCTGCGAAAACCACGAAAATGATAAGAAGGGAGATAGACTGGAAGGCTAGGAGAGGAGAGTAGTACAAGTATAGGTGATTTGGCAAGAACGAGTATGACAAGAGAAGAAGATACAAGCAAAGAGAGCCGAAGCGGAGAAGGGGGTATGAAAGAGGCTAAGAGAGCAGAAATCGGGAAAGCAAGGTGCAAGGAGGAGGAGGGAAAAAAGAGGAAAAAAAGGGAAAAAGAGGAAAAAAAGGTAAAAAAGAGACAAAACAGGATTGAAAAAGCACCAACAAGCAAGGCTAGCATAAGGCACAAAAAGCAATAAAAAAGAGCAAAACGGAAAAAAAGAGAACAAAAGGGTCAAAAAGGGCACACAAGATGCGAATGAAGAAAAAAAAGGCGACAAACAGAAATGTATGCGTACTGAAGGTGAGAAAAGGCTAAATATGGGCGCGCACAAAAAGGCAAAAAAAGGCAAAAAAAGGGAAAAAAAGAAAAAAAAGGCAAAAAAAAGAACAAACATAGGGAAAGGATATATATGAAGAAGAAAACAAATCTAGAAAACAAATCTAGAATTGGGACTTCTGAAGTGATGCTTAAGAATGTCTTCGGATATTCTTAGGTGTTTCTATGGCCACGCTGATCAGTGGGGAGAGTTTAATGGAGAACACACGTTCGCCATTGCTTTATACGCTGAATCAGCAAGGGTTATCTCAGAACCAAGACCAATCTAGGTCGAGGGGACGAGGAGCCTGAACAGTCTTATTCCAGATATCTGACGATTCTGTGAATAAGCACTGAAGGATTTAGTGGATTACTAGCCGATGGCAAGTGTTCAACTAAAGACGAA